>OZ022584.1:11743071-11768071 GCA_963669155.1 Arbacia lixula
CTGGCTTCCTGACATTTACTTTTACAACAAGTAAGGGGCTAATCACCGCCAGATATAGCCAGGTTCTTATTGATAACTAGCCAAATTTGCATTTCTTCGTGTAATATTGGCGTTTGCATGCGGCTTACAAAGTGAGGATTGAAAATGAATGTCTTGAAAAATGTTGAATGTCATTATTTTTTGTTTACTTTGTATTCACAGCAATTTTGTATATGCTTCCGTTGCATTTCTTGTTTATACTGTTGCTGTGTTCAGATTGAATTTAATACGACATCTTTATCAAAGCACTCACCATGCATAATATAACAAAATCACTATATTATTTATGCTGCAAGTGCTGTATACCACACTGGATGTAAAGACTTGTTTGTGCGGTTCTGTAAAAACAACTGAAGATACGCTTGTCTATACCAACTGTTTTCACCCAATTGCATAGACTACTCTGCGCTAGGCAATACGTTACGATGTATGATGTGTATTTTGTGCTTGTGTGTGTGTGTGTGTGTGTGTGTGTGTGTGTGTGTGTGTGTGTGTGTGTGTGTGTGTGTGTGTTTGGGTGTTGGTGAGAGAAATACAAGACAATAGCGCACGAAAAAGGATTATTATGGTGAATTCGGGGAACAACCATATAATATGAAATCATACGCTTGCTTGTTTCTGTGTTCATGCATGTGTTGGTGGTACAATTTAGTGACTGCAAGTAAATATGAAATTATGAGTGCATAACGCGGTTCATAATGATTTCATTTAATTTTTCCAGGCTAATGTCATGTTTATCCAGCTTTCAAACACATTCCACTCGTTAACATTTGAAAGGTAAGGGGTAGAATTGGAAACGATTTCGGGCCGTAATAATGGCAGAACACTTCCGACGTCATCATCGGATCCTAATTTTGTTTGTTTCTATTAAATACTAATCCTTTCTGGTACTGTATTCACAAATCAAACAATTATTTCAAACATTTTCATAGCAGAGCGCCATTCCAACGATTACGCGTACCGTAATCTTTGCAAATACTACCTCTTGTCTTTAAACTCAACTAATCACAAACAATCATATATTTCTTTCAGAGCTCGAAATGTATTACATTTCATATTTCATTTTAAAGTTGCAATACAACATATTTAGAGCCGCGCGAATGTTGCTTTAAGTAATATTTCTCAATCGTCATCTTTCCCGTTGCCAACCCAGTCTGAAAAGAACATACATATTAATTTTCAGTTAAACATGTACACTTCATCCCATAGGTTGTGATGTCATGAACAGAGCCCCCCCCCCCCCCCTCCCCACCAAAAAAAAAATAAAATAAAATAAAAAATAAAAAAAATAGAGACCATCGATGTTGCAAATATCACTTTATTCTGGCAACATTGCTGACAGCCAATAAGAATGTAAATATTGAATTTGTAATTTTCAATTTATGAAATTAATACCTCATTTCTCAATATATGAAATAGGCTATTAACAGAAAAACAAATGATCATTCACAATAATTAGCTTATTTAGTGTAATAACGTTTACGCGATGTTTTCACTCTTCATATGCTCAAGTCTCCTCTTCATGAAAAATAAAAAAAATAGTTATTTGTGGCGGGAAACCTTATTATAAAGTCAACTGCCGACAATAGACCTAACAGATTATTTAGGGGAAGTTTCAACTGCGTACAAAATGTTTAAAGATGACCCGTCCCTTTTGCAGACATCTGCAAGCTTCATGAAAGTTTGCACATATTTAGCACGTATCCTTGGGATACCAACTGTGAAATTTTAAAGTCAGAGGTATTATAAGTCACATAGAATAAATGATAATCTAACTAGTTTTCACTGAGATTTGACTATTTTCGTGGTACGAAAAAAGAAAACTCGATCAATTATCGAAGATTATTTTCTCAAAACCGAATATTACGCTTTGTCGATTCCACAGAAAGGTTATATAGCCACTCTCTCTCAAATGGTGACAAAGTCAGGGAACTTTCAAAATTATGTCTACAAAAGGGACGGACTACCTTTGAATTGCGTCTATAAATCGATGCAATAAACTTCATGTAAACATCCGGGATCACATGACTTGTGGATCATTATAAAACTCATGAAAAGTACAGACTGAAAAATATGGATATCACCGTATGTTGTATACCATCTATCAAATAGATCGGTTCTCTCAAGTTTTAGTAATCATTGATATTGCGATCAGATTACCCATTTATGCTGATCGTTTTCCATTATCACTGGAAACCCAATATAGACTTAGGACTGAAAGTAGAACACAAGAAACGAGATGACCTGTCGTTCTATGGTAAATATTTTAGCTACATACAGCAACTGGAGCAACTGGAGAGGTATCACATTCTCTCATCTGAGCTTGTCGACTGATTTCCCATGGGGTTCCTTTAAGTATTGTACCGACATATCTGTGGGTTTAGATGAGTAGACTGTGCGAATCAACACCAACAATACGAACCGTTTTAACACAATTCTCACACTTTTAAAAAGAGTGTGGAGTAATATCCAGATAGATAACATAAAAGTGAAGTATTCACTCTTAATTGAATGGTTTGTGTCCATTTCGGGTACGTCAGAATTTAAAAAAAAACATGTTTTGTTTAACGCGCTATGGCTTTACCATGCTAATGATCTCGAAACTAGATGAAACCTTTTGAAATACAAGTTAGTTATGCTGGTTTTTGGTTGCAGTTTATAATATTTGGACAATTTGTTCAACTCTCATTTATACCCCCCCCCTCCCCCCCCCCCCCTCCCCGCCCCCACTCCTTTCTACCATTCTACCCCTTAAAACAGACTTAGACAAAAACAACTTTTAACTCAAAAGAGGCAGCTACAGTTTCTTTTTTGATACAAGATCAGCATTGTGCCCGTTATCTTTTTACCACAATCCTGTGTTACTCTAAACGTACTCTAATCTAACTAATATTCAGACAAATTAATCAAATAGATGAGACTATTTGGGGAAAAAGAAATGTTTGAGCATGTGGTGCAATTACGTGCTTTGAGTGTACTAAGAAGCCAAGTCTCTAAAGATTCAAATGTGACTTAAGGGAATATTGTGGCCTCAAAACCCATTCGAAAACCTACTCGAGACGGTGATGAATATTTCAAGACGATTTGCTCTTTGATAAGTGGGATGCTTTGACGGGATGTGTGTTATCTTTCAGCTCTCTCCCTCTCGGGATGTGTGGATAAACATCAATCATGTCTATATGATAGAAGAAAGAGGAAGAGAGATAGAGAGAGAGAGAGAGAGAGAGAGAGAGAGAGAGAGAGAGAGAGAGCAAAAGCGAGAGAGAGAGGGGGTGAGAGAAAAGGAGAGAAAGAGACAGAGAGATATATATATAGGAAGAGGGAGATTGTAACACAGACAGACAGACAGACAGACAGACGAAGAGAGAGGCAGAAGATGTGTGTTTATATAAGAAAGAGAACAGTGGGAATTCAGACAGAGTGGTGGCTTAAGAATACTGCTGTTAAGATAAGAAACAAAATAAGAGAGAAAATCAAGAAGAACACCTGTAAAAAAGGGAAGAGAGAAACAGGAAGGCAGATGAAGAAGGGATGGCGGTGGTGGTTTCATTCCAAAGGTGTACACGCACTAACAAGGGTGGAAGGTCCGATCCGGACGTATGGAAACTAAGGAAAGGGTGCGTCTGTTTATGTGTGTTTGTCTGTACGTCAGTGTGTATTTGTGTGTAAGTGGTGCATAGGTATACTGATGGTCATGGTGGTTTATAGTGACTTACTTTTTGTCGATATCCTGCATGACATGACTCTGACGTCAACAGAGAATTGCATTAATCGAAAGTATTTTTGTAATTTTCAGATAACAGATTAATCACAATTTAAACAATCACAATTCAAACAATGAAAATGAGTTAACAAAAAAAAAAACGTTTACCAAAAACAACAAGGAAAAGGTTCGGAAAAGAGAGAATAAGGCTGTTGAAAGAATCTTGGACTTTCTTCAGGCGTATCTTAGAAGATCAACGTTTGTTGTTTGCGTTTACATGAGTTCGGCAGCCCGAGTCCAAAGAACAACAAGCTTCTATCCCGCTAGCTTTTAGCGTGTTGATTTGACTGATTTCCTAGGCGGCGTAAATACCACTCTAGTCCCCGTAGAGGGCGTGAACGAGACTTTTCTCCACTATCTGCCTCACTGGTGTTTAAAGACAGGGTGACACTCGGCAGAAATCAACAGTATACCTGCAGATATAACGTCTGTGACTTCTCACAGTCATAGCCTTACGAACCATTTTAGGAAGATCGAAATAACTATAGCTGTTAACGATTTAAATCCTAGCCGCTGTAGTCTACATTCGCAACCACTGTCAGTGCGCCGCGCACCACGGGCGCACCGCGGGCATGCTACCATTGAACGCACGCACGTTGTTGCGGAGCATAGCACGAAGTGGTCTCCGGTTTTTAGGCTGTAGGTTTCGCACGACCAGCCCCAAACCTCCTCAAAATTTAGCGATCGCTATAATTTTGCGTAAAGTCAGCTATTTGGAGGAAAGTTCTGATACAGAAATATTTGTGTGTTTTACCAAAGAGGAAAAGAAAGAAAATGGTCACTCTGTCTTTTACTGCTATGCGAGTGTAATGCGAGTTCCACATGTATATTAATTGACCAGTGATATCATATACGTCCATTTTACTTGGCATGTACAGGGTTAAACTGCCTGGTATGGTCTCAATAATTACATATTTTTGTTTATGAAATTATGTTATATCAGCTAACATCATTGCAACATTTGTGCACACATATACAGGGCGTAAGAAAAAGGTAATCGAAGTTCAAACGTCAATCATTTCAAAATTGCCCATGATTACAATATGAACGTAAGTTATAATTGAATAATAGATATTCTGCTATCATTTAATACCCTTCGCGCCTCACAAGCATCATGAAGGACAGAGTAGATTGTTCTAGAAAAAGACATGTCGAAAAACATGCTTTTTGCAAGTTTGTAAGATATCAAAATGTTGGGTGAATGTGCGATTATGTGTTCAGTTTGCATTACATTTTCGTTTTAAAAATTGATAGCAATGAAAGCTTTATCTTACATCATGCACCTACACCTTTCACATGTCCTCCTCCCCTTTCAAGACGCTTTTGACAGTGTCAACGCATGTCTTGGACAGGTCTTCGAAAGCACATCTTACCATAGCCGGCTCATTTTGCAAAACATCCACTTCTTGTCTAATGTGGTTCTGCAATTCCATGAGGTCACGAAGAGGATATGCATGAAGAAATCACTAGGTGTGAAGTCAAGAGACCTAGGGGGTCATTCCACTTCGGGATTGAGCAAAAGTACCCTTTCCCCGAATAGTTCATGTAGTCAATCCGTTGTAAACTATGTATTCATTCATATGTGATATCAGGAATGTATTTTCCTAGCCTGAGCTGAACCAAAACACATTTTTGAATAGCTGTGAGTATATCTGTTTGGAATTCTTTCATTAGCCCAAGGTTGCAAAAAGTGGGTTTTGCACCTGTCATCTTCAAAGACAAAGAACTCAGTGATGTTTGACATTGCTGATTTGCGAAAGGTACCAAATGGAAGCTGTTCTATTGCAATTTATATCTAATTCTAGAAATAAGTGAGAGAATTTATACTTTTAAAGTTATTATCATCTGAACTTCGATTACCCTTTTTTATACGCTCTGTATAAAGTTAACAAAAATGGTACATGTACTAACAATACATTCAGGGCTCCGTAATAAAAAGGTTTGCGATCGATCGCAAATTTGAAACACGAATTCTGATTGGTTACTAGTCAGTCTTTTGAACAAAAGAGGATGCAGCAATGTCGTTGATGGCAATTGCCAGTTTGCGATTGATGGGAAACCTTTATATTACGGAGCCCTGATGCCCATTATACATAAGGGCAAGACATTTATGGGGAAAAAATATCCTAGCAATATTCATCCATGGTTCCCTTCATACTGTTCAACTTCAATAATACCATAAGAGTGAACAAATATCTTCAACCGGAGAAGCAAACTCGGGTTTCTACCCCTAAAGAGGCTCGAGTCAGACATACATTATTTCATTAGCTATATTATTTTTAAAAACATATGTTGGTTATGACATTGTAAAAAATCAATGGAATTGCCGTATACTGGATCCTAGTTTCAGAATGCATGTTTTACACTCAGTGGAACACTGTGGAGGAACTTTGGCTGTCGATACATTCTCCTCTCAATTTGTCCTTTCAATGATTTCGCTCATACAATGCACACACACACACACATATGTATATATAGATAGAGAGAGAGAGAGAGAGAGAGAGAGAGGAGAGAGAGAGAGAGAGAGAGAAAGAGAGGAGGGGGGAGAGAGAGAGATAGAGAGAGAGAGAGAGAGAGAGAGAGAGAGAGAGAGAGAGAGAGGGGGGGGGGGAGAACCGAGTGCAGGGAACTGTTACGCGCGTGAGTGTGTATGTGTGTGTGTGGTGGGGGGGGGGGGGGAGGGGATAGTTAACGACATTTTGTACAGCGCGTCACGTATTTGCTAATCAATGTGAACCAGTTGTCCCCAAATGTCCTAAAACAATCATATATATATGCGTTAAAGACGTTGTATCAGAAACAAATAAATAATTAAATGTTTGTTCTCCGACCCATGATATCATTGTGTCTATCCTCTCTAAAATAATATCACTACCGTCACTTCCTCCTCGCGCTCTTCCTTGCTCATCTGTCTATCTATCTATCTATCTGCCTGTTTGTCTGTCCCTATCTACTCCCCCCCTCCCCCCCCTCTCTCTCTCTCTCTCTCTCTCTCTCGCCCTCTCACTCTCACCGCACTCCTATCTGTAGTGCGTTGGTGCAGCACTATCCATTCCTACGGGGGACCATCGTGAAGGTGAAGTATAACGGCGATCTCATGTGGGCAGCCCCGGTCAACTTCAAGGGCCACTGCAAGATCAACACGCGCTACTTCCCGTTTGACAAGCAAAGCTGCGAGATGAAGTTCGGCCCCTGGCAACACGACGGCACGGAGCTGGTCATCCAAGGAGATGGTAGGCTCAAAACGCAAGACAATCAAGTTAATACTGAACCACATGATTGGCGTGTGTGTACTCATGATTTTTTGTGGTACATTGCATAGTTATCGCATAGTGGTTATGGGGTTCTTTCATTATCTATTCACTGATATCAATATAAAGTATTAGTATTATGATTATCATTGTTATCATAAGTATTTCATAATGATCATGATTGTAATGGTTATTATCATTATTCATTTATATTTTATTATTCAATTTCATTTCATCGAAGTACGTACATATTCATTTATTCTAGTTCGACTGTTTGATCTTTTTTATTTATTGTTTACTTTGTTCATTATTCTTTTTTTTTTTTTTTTTTTTGGGGGGGGGGGAGGGGGTGGCGGTTCCGCAGCGGCAACGCAAGGTTTTTTTTTATAAACTCTATGTAGCATTGATTCAACATTTCCAAATTAATTCCACTGTTTCGTCGGTGTTGAAAAACAATCAAGTACTATTTATATTGTCTCATGGCATCGACATAGTAATATATTGATCTATGAATTCCATCGATATTGATAATGCTATATTCAAGGGAAAATACTGAATATCATGTCAAAACACACACGGACTTGGAAACAATTAATCCCGTTTTTCGTTTCGCGGCGTAACGGAGAAATTTCCCCCACCTAATGACATTTGAAATGATTACAGCAGTCTAGGCAATTAACACTGCGCAAGCACTATGAAATGTGTTTGACAAACTCATAGATATCGAGCGGAATCTGCTCTAGTGCAATTCTGCTACTCGAGAAACATGGGAAACCTACCACTTCCGGCCCATCGTAAGATCCGAGGCATTCCCTTGACCTTCCTTTTTAAAGATTGTAACTGTAAAGGGTTACTTAATTAGAAAAATAAGTTCCCACTAATCTATGCAAAATTATCCACTAAAAACGAATTTTATATTCGTTTGCCGCAATAAAGTCTCATTTTGAAGAAAATGTGAAGAAAAAAAACCCGCACGTCTCCAGTGACGTCAAAGATGTCAAAATGCCATAGCTTGTATGGAAGTCAACAATAGACCATTTTCGTAATGTATTCATAACTCCCCCCCCCCCCCCCCCCCCAACTGCGTAGTAACGCGTTTTTGTATTCACCTGTATCTTGCCATTCAGATTCAATGGATAGAATGCACTTGGAATCTATTAGTTGTTGCTACTCAGACAAACCTCGGACAAGCTTTGAGGTTCCCATTCGTAACGTATTGTTTGAACGGCGTGAATAAAATATTTTATTCACGCCGTTGGCATTTATGGCATTTTGACTTCTCTGACGTCACTGGGGGCGTGCGGTTTTTTTTTTCAAATTTTCGTCAAAATGAGACTTTATTGCGGCAAACTAATGAAAAATTCGTTTTTAGTGGAAAATTTTACATAGATTAGTGGGAACTTATTTTTCTAATTTTAGTAACCCTTTAACTACTTCCGAGCTTAACAACGTGTCGTTTGTAAGTTGTACGTGCAGAGTAGGCGCGATTATTATACACTAGTAGTAAAGTAGAATTCGGCAGAGAAAGGTGTGTGCGTGTGTGTTTGTGTGTGTGTGTGTGTGTGTGTGTGGATTGAAAAGGAGGGAAAAATGAACGAAATATGGACAATGCAACAGGGAATAAGCAGCATCCAATAAAGGTGGGGGGGGGGGAGAACGAAAACAAAATTAGATTACAAGAAAAGAAGGAAAATAAGAAGTACAGAACAAACCAACAAACCAATCACAACGGGGAAATCAATGCTCGCAGAGAGATGAACATGAACAAGAACGAAATTTAGCAAATTAACCGTTTATAGAAGAAGAAATGCATGGTTGAATGACATTCACAATGAATAACAAGAGTATGAAAAGTCGACATATGAGTATAAACGAGATGACGCACCTTACGGATAATACATATACACCTGTCAATCTAAATCTGTGTGCTGTAAAACAAAACACCATCATGTTAGATGAAGGAGCCTTGTTGGCATCAAAAACGGTATTCACTCAACACGATCTGCATTTAAGTTTGGAAAATGTTATTTACACACTAAACAGAATTATTTTCGGAACGCCGTGATAAGCTTAGAGAGGTATGAAAACAAGTGGATCTAGGAAGCAGAGGGAATCATACGGCTAGCTTTTTTTTTTTCTTTTCTTTCCGTTTGTCCCGTGTAATCCAATCTAAATGTTGCCGACAGCACTCCACGATTTTAACGCACCGTGAATTAAAAATGCAAACAAGTCCTTCTACCTGTCAATTTGGCTGAAAAGTAAGCCCAATTACGAGGCAACTGCAGGCATTAAGAGATTAATTGAAGGCCTGTTTGTCAAGAAGATGAAAAATTGTTGTTTGAGATTTGGGGAAATCGGAAGAAACCGCCATGATGGAAACCCCTTGTTTATGGAAGAAGAACGTGTGGCGTAGAGTTAAAGACACCCCTCCCCTTTTCTTCTCCACCCCCCTCCCCCCACACACACCCTCCATACCACTCGCGCTCAACAGTAGAAGAGGCATGGTGGAGATTTAGTTGATTTTCCACTCATCTCGTAAAATCAATGCTGTTTTAAAAGAGGTCTTTCCAAATGGTAGTACGTATAACGTGGGGGATGGTGTTCATGAAAGGATGACATGTTCTCTTTGGTTAGCTACGGACATCTAATTGTATGAACTAACACCTTAAAGGAGGCAGTCTATTAACAAGAAGAAACCTCAAAAACAATAATGACAAGAATGTCTGAGGATCAGCTGAAATAAGGAATGAGATAGCAATGATATTTAATCACAAAGAGTGTTTTTTATCAGTTTATGATGGTGATCATATGCTTAACTGATAAAGGAAATAAATACGTAAAAGTAAGAAAGACAATACTTAAAAAACATAATGACAGACTATTACAAATCAGATGGTGCTTCTCCAATTTGTTGTAAGCTAACTTTCCGTACGACCCTTCCTTGCCCCCCACCCCACCCCCACCCCCACCCCAGGAGTAGAAGTAGTTTACGTGTACTCCACTTAAGTGTACGTGTGCTCCCCTTAAGTGTACGTGTGTTCCACTTGAATGTACGTGTACTGATTAGATAAGTTAACGTATACCAATTACCCCAGCTTGGGCAAAACGGGTTCGCTGTTATAGTCGATGCATGCAGCGCATTGCATTACAGGTCGAGAGGACATGAAAGGCGGCGCCTGATTGGCCCAATCTGGGATAACGAGAATACGTAAACTAAGCTTAGCAGTAAACTGAAGTTGAGTACACATTAACCAAATTATAAGTATACTATACTCAAAAAGAGTCCTGTGATTGGTTATTGAACACACGTAAATTAGAATTGAATTTACTTGTGCCCGATGTAGCATAATGTGTTATCTGAAATAGTACACCTGCCACACAAACAGCTTATACGCGTTTTTAGCAACAGGGGTTTCTGGGGTACTTTCAATTTTGAAAAAGAAAAAAACCAGCAAAATCAGGCATTCACCCAATGTAAGGCAAGTGTGCTCCATCCTGTAAATGAATGAAAAAAACAAGTCTTACTTGTTTTTCATTCATTTACAGGATTGACACGATGGACTACGCTATCATTACTCCAACTGTATGTATGTCTGAAACTTCTACACCGAGTTTGCAAAATATGGAACTTAACAGTGTGAAAATACAAATAAGTAATTATTAAACATATCAATGACTCTAGACATTGGTATGTTTGATAATTACTTATTTGTATTTTCACACTGTTAAGTTCCATATTTTGCAAACTCGGTGTAGAAGTTTCAGACATACATACAGTAGGAGTAATAGAGTAAATCTGAAGCTCGGCTTCTTTAAAAAAAAAAAAATGCACATTTCACCTGACGATTACACAGTTCATTAGCAATTGTAATGACATAATACCTTAACTGATTAAGTTGAGCATTTTGTCATGTTAAATTGACGTTGCCAGCATCAGGGTCAGAAATTCAGTAGTCAATAGAATCCCATCAAAAGTCACTTTTTAGTGCTTGCATTGTGAAAAAAGTTCTTAAAAAGTATGTTCATCTACAGTATATATTTGTACATGTATCATAGTTTTTACACAGCTTTCTATGGTAAACCTGCAAAATGATGACAAACTTAAAAAATCAAGTTTACCACCCTTTACCACTCTGCCATTATAAATTTAAGATTACCACCCTCAATATTATTATCCTTGTCTCACCACGGCTGCATGCAGGTGCAACGGAGGTCTTCACCAGCAATGGCGAGTGGGACATGCGGGGCCTGACGTGGGTGAACAACGTGGAGTACTATCCAGACGACCCGGGCGTGCCCTATACCGATGTCACCTTCACCGTCTATTTCCAGCGCCGCTCCAACTTCTACGTCTTCAACCTTCTCGTGCCTGCCAGTCTCATAACGCTGATGGCGTCCTTGGCTTTTCTGCTGCCGCCGACATCGCAGGGAAAGGTATTAAACGTTTCGCAATCACAAAATGACTATGTTGCTTGACCTTGGGATGTTATATAGTTTGTGGATTAGTATAAAACGAAGCTATTTTTTACATGAATAGGTATGGAAGGTAGGCCACATGGTGTGCCGTTTTTCCTCCACTGGTGCTTCTTACATTACTACTCCCACTACTATGGTTTATTATTAATACAACTTGCACTTCCATTTCTACTACCACTACTATTACTACTATTACTACTACTACTACTACTACTACTACTACTACTACTACTACTACTACTACTACTACTACTGCTGCTGCTACTACTACTGCTACTACTACTGCTACTACTACTAATTGTATTACTACTACTACTACTACTACTACTACTACTACTACTACTACTTCTACTACTACTACTACTACTACTACTACTACTACTACTACTACTACTACTACTACTACTACTACTACTTCTACTACTACTACTTCTACTATTTGTAGCTGGTACTTTAATAACTATGTTGACTTTTTCTATGATTTCTATGAAAAACATAATTCGTCGCTTCGAAAGATGAGTCAGCTTCTCCTGCGCCAAACGGAATCATACTTCAGTAAAAGTCTGTGTATTCTAACCATATACATTTCGTGACCATTCACTGTTTTTTCTCTTACTTCTACGCCCCTACTCTTCACCTTTCCCTCTTTGAAACAGGTTACACTGGGTGTCACGTTCCTGTTATCCAAAACCGTTTTCCTGATGATTGTAGCGGAGTCCATGCCGCCGACCAACGAAGTCCCCATCCTAGGTAAGAACAACTTTATAACAAACATGGCAACGCGGTTGTGCGGAACTAGAATTGAAATTAAATGAGGAGTAAAAGAGACAATGATTTACATTACTATGCTCTATAAATATGTAATAGAAATATTTCATTATTTATTCATTCGATCTCATTTCATTATTTAGCCATTCAATCTCCCATTCAATCTCCCATCGGGGGATACACCAATACGATTTTTTTTTTTAAATCGCAAAGAGAACTGCGCATTGGATCGCGATTGCGATCGCGATAATTCTTGGAAATGATTTTTGCATAGCAACGCAAAAATCGATTTCCAAATCTCACTCTTTCTCTTGTGTGTGACTGCCCCTAATGCATCACGATTATGTTTTTCCTAATATACATGCAGTTTAATGTCATCATGAATGACGTTCTTGGTATCTTATAATATTGCATCTAAAATTGTTTTTGCATCTTCACGTTTTCTCCAAACTCAATACGCAATTCTAAACAAAACCAGACATCCACAAATCAGTTTAACCATTTTAACTTTAATGGGATGTAATATTGCATAATGATTTGCACATGAATATTTCCACGACAATTGCATACCAATAAAAACAAACACATTGTGTATTGTGTATTGTGTAAACATCGTCTCTCTGTTTCATTTTCGTAACCTGCCACAGGGGAATATTTTGCCGTGCTTATGATCCTCGTGACGCTATCGCTCGTTCTCAACGTCATCGTCGTCTCCGTCTACAACTGCGGTAACTGCGGCGACCCCGTCCCGCACTGGGTGCGCGTGCTCACACTGCACGTCCTCGCGCCTATCGTCCGGGTCAAGGTTGAGACGAAGCGCTTTCCGCCAACACGCGCCGAGCGCAACGCCAGCGGTCGACCTACCTTGGGCCACCGAGTGCAGGCGAAGCTCCGGGAGAAGGCTTACCAGAAGGTGCCGCTGACAGAGAAGGCCCGCATGCTGCACCAGCAGCAGTACGTGGTGGGTGAACAGTACGCCATGCAGAACGGCAACACCGAGAAGGAGAACTCCCACGGCCTCTACGCCGGCCAGTTCCAGAAGATCGCCACCGAGCTGAAGCGCATGAACGATATCCTGATTACCATCACGACGGAGGCTCTGAGTGTGGATAAGAAGGCGTCGTCGAAGGAGAAGATCGTCCAGAAGGAGTTCTTGCTGATCGCCAAGGTGCTCGATCGAGTGTTTCTATCTTTGTACTTACTAGGCAACATCCTGGGACTGACGTATCTAGTCGTAACTATTCATCAAACGTCCAGTGTCGAAGAGGACATTGAACACAACGGAGCTCATTAGAACGACGCCGTCATGCGATGAACAACTGCAAGTGTTTGTAAACTTTCTCTCCTCAAATCACCGTAGTAGACCTACATGGACGAAACCAAATAAATGCATTAAAACAAAACAAACGCAACACATGAGGTAAGCACTTTGTCTGCCATTTCGTGAAATGCAGAAAAACCTCACATCGTTTGAAATAGCTCACCCACTGACTCCCCACCACGACTGTGGTACTCTATCGAACTTCGACTAGCATCTAATCAAACACAGAGGGCGTCAAACACAACGATCCAAATTCGACTGTCGTGGATATCAAGTAGCCCCGCGTCAAGGCAGTGTGATCATGGACCTATCATGGATGGACTACGCTCGGATAGACTTCCTTTGATCTATGAGGTCCGCCGCCTCATAAAAATCCAAGACATTCAGGTGTTTTAAACAACTAGCTGTATTTCTAATTAGGTAGTGCCTTCCTCTGAATAACAAAAGAAAATCTGTTTTGAGAAGTATGCCAACCGTTCAGTCTTCGCTGGGAGCTCGTTGCTGATCTTTTTACACACACTGTGAATTAGTTTTGGGGTAAGCGAAGGGAAACTTTGAAAAAAATTGTAGAAAGAATTTGGTCTGTTACTTTTTCGGACACCTCCGCACACGAAATTGAGGTTGTTTCCATGAAAGATGAAACACTCAATAAACGATTTACAAGATATTTTTAAGGAAATATTATTTGGAAATGTGTGATATGGAGGCATTTCTCTGGCATGTTTTCTATAGTATTCTCATTTTATCACAAAAACGAAGCAACAATATAATCTGAAATTCACAGAATCGTATCTTTATAAGATGTAATACTACTGCACATGTACTTCAGTTCATGTAGTGGTTCTGAAATCTTCTGCGCATACAGAATATATATTCCTCAAAATGCATCCTACATTTTGTCATGCTTGTTTGGCGGCGGATTTCCCTCGATCAAAGAGCCAAACGCGTAAAATATTCCATTGTGACATCAATGCACACGACTGCTGTAGGAATAAATTACACTTCGTGCTGACTCCATTCCTTACACCTCTCTGGTGTGATCAATGTCATGGATTGGCAGAGGGCTCTCTACAACTGAAGCGGCACATCCGGGCATTTGCGTGGGCTTCATCCTTCCTCTGCCAAGGAGAGTTAACATAATCTAGATAATTGCGAACTTTTGCCCCCCCCCCCCCATCCCCTTTCCAAGCTGAAACAGTATGTGTTATGATAAGGCTTTATTGGCATTCATATTGCTATACAAACATAATTTATCTGATAGTTTTCCCGTATATGATCATCTTATTTCCTAAGAATTCTCCTACTTTGACATAATGTCCCCATACTGCATTCTAACTCTCAGCATAACACGCGCAATACAAATTTTGGATCTGTTTTTGCTTGATTTTGGAAATAAGATTTCAAAAAGACATGTTTTGTAAGTGTGTTGTAATTCACTGCCATTCATCCGGTAAAATCAGCCATGCGTCGGTCAATTTTGTACGGTAACTTCTTGCGTAGTCATTTTTTTTTTTCTCCTTTTGGTTGCTGCCCATTCGGTCGAACAAATGATGCACATACCTGTTGTGGTTTGGTGGAATTGCATGCACGCGGTAACTTTGACATGGTTTAAAACACACGAGGCGGCAACTCGTGAGTCTAAACCATGCACGGTGACCTTGAGCACGCAATTTTTACCAGCCTCTGCTAACCTGTGCGCATTGTACAAATACCTGGTATATCTTTATAATGTGTCGCACATGGCCCTTACGGTATCAGTCGTCTGTGTGTGTACTTGCAATGGAAGCAATATTATATGCAAGTTGTTTGTAGAACACTGATAGAATCACGTCCTTCCCTGTTGTATGTTATTCCATTCGATGATCACATTATTACAGCAGAGGCGGATCAAATGACGTAGCGAATGAAGATGACATTATGTGTGTGTGCTACGATAAGATTCATTCTCTCTGCTTGAAAGTAGTCGGTAATCCTGACACTCAAAATGAGCTCATTTTAACGGATGTGGTTTTGCTTACACTGAGCAAGGCAACACTATATATCGTGTACTGTCGCTACTATGTAGTAATCATACACTGTATCTGAGGGTTCCCCCTATTATTTAAGAATTCAATATTTGATACAATAGGATTGATAGATCTTTCTACAATAGAAGTTCATTTGTAATAACCTTTCAATGGGTTTACCAATATTTTGTCCGAGTAGCCATAAGATTGGATATGATTATTTAGAACCATTTTTCGTACAGTATGTATAATTCATCTACATTCACTGTAATACCAGATGCAGCTTTCATTGTGTATAAAACTAGAAGGAATATTAAATCAAATACATTATAATGTAAAAACAATGCGGAGGAAAATTGAGACTATTTGTACATCTGCGAAAAGTATTCCTATGAACCCAATTTTATTTTTGATTGTCAAGTTTGTTCACCATTTTTTTTTTTTGCATAATATTTTGGTAAAGGATAACACTCCGCAATTCACTTTCATGAAAATGACAATTAACACTTTGCAAATGATTTGCTGGACCTTTAATACTGTTGGTCAATATTATGCCAATGTGTCCTACGTATTTTTTTATGACCTTTGGTGTCAGAAAAGAATCCTGATGAACATCAAGCAAATTTGATCAGTTTTTTAAAGGGCAACTTGAACAAAGTGTATGATTATGCGACACGTGCTAGTCAGACTGGAATTAGCCGTTGTTTCACCAAGGAATTGCCACAGTACTTGCGTTTTTAAGATGCAGAGGGAGGGGGAAAGGAAGGGGGAAGGGGTAGAGAGTGATTGGGAAGGGGTGGGGAGGGGAGCAGAGAGTAAGAGTGGTTATTCCTTGTCCATTTGTGGTGTATTTATTAACATATTTCTGCTACATAGTTTAGCAATATTAACAATGTGGTGAAAATATCAATTATCCTAGTCTTCCTGCATGTTACCCATTTTGTGTTTTAAGAAGTGTAATATATTCATATTTTGAAAATATATAGCAGAAAACACTAGGCATAGTTCAGAATAATATAATTTTTGCGCCTGTGTTCTTTCGTTATAATTGATCTACCTACAGGGTAAAAAGAAAGACGGAAACGAAACGAAAAGAAGAGAATGGAGACAAGAATAGTTTTTTTCATGAATTTCAAGAACAGGGGTTAAATTATTTCTAGAACCTGCTACATTTTGACACAACCCTTAATCATTTTAGATGAAATCATTCCAAAAACTATATTTCGTTTCACTTTCTCAGATCAATTCTATCTTCTTTCTTTGCATCGCTTTGTTAAGCATCACTTATGCTCAGGACGTATACACTTCCTTCTCATTCTATTTCCAATTTATCTTATAGAATTGCGAACAAAAGCTAAACCGTTTGTTGTATGTGCATAACATGGAAATACATTGATCTATCCATTGCCTTCTTTTCTGTTTATTTACCCATCTTCTTTTTTCCCGCCCATTCGTGGGTCAATCATCACGAACACAAAACACTCGGTGATAAGAAACATCGTGCGATTTGTAAATACGCTCTTCCCAATGGAGCCTGCAAAGACAAATATCATACATATTTATCTTGGTATGTCGTGAATATTGTTAACTACAGCGGTTGTGTCAATATTTAGATCTCACTGTAAATGGCTGCGTCTTAGATGATTTTTAACATTCAACTTTCTAATCATTGCGTAAACTCAACGCGGTATGTTTCACGAGGTTTTCCGTATATAGTGCAAGTCTTCAATGATAACGTACTGTACAATGTTATGAATGATAACACTTCTGTAAAGTGTCTATAATGGTAAAGCATTATTTATTCATAGAAGATTAATAATAAGAGTTCCGGGCTTCGTTTTCTTTTTTTAGTTGATATCAAACAATTTCCTTCCAACTTAAAGCACATGTTTTTATAAAGAGCTTCTTCTTCCCAGTGTTAGTTTACTATTATATTACGTACAAAGATAATCGATTATACAAAACATTGTCAAACTGTTCCATATATCCGTGTTTGATATGTTCGTATTTGATATTCACGCTCCCTTTTAATCCACCAGTTCATCAGTGCACCCCCTTTACCCCCCCCCCTCCTCCTTTTCCCTGCTCCCCAAATATCGTTTCTTTTCATTCCTCCCAATTCTTTGTTCAAATGTTTTCTTTGTTTTGTTAAGACGTTGTAATTGATTTTCCCAACATTGATATATCTCGCATAACTTTTATATGAACTAGCATTTATGATAGACTAAATATTATTTACAACAGACGCACTCATAGTCTGCGCATGTAAGCAAATGCAACATGCATATTGAGTAGTAGGGGAGTAGACATTTATGTATCTTAGTTTATTTTGATTAATTTTGATATATACTCTAGCCCATAGTTCATTGTTTATGAATCTGATATACCATGCTGGATGATGTATTACATACCAAATTATGTGAATAAAATATGCTCTTTCAAATATTACAGGAAATACCACATGTGATGCTGTTTGTTGTACCCGTTCCTTAATCCTCGGTTATTTCATTTTAGTCTGATCTGCAACATTTCCAACGAATTGAGTTTACCTGTTGGTAAAAGGTGTTCATGCAAAGGATGAATTAATCGATAGACGTTCAATACTTCGTCCGACTATTTTCATTAGCCTTACACAACCTCTCACTTCCAATCACCCCTTCATTCTCTCTATTTTCTTAAAACGATGTCTTACTTTCCTTCGTCTAACTTTCATTCTATGGCCGTTGACCCTCCACCAAACTTGTCAAGATGTTTTGGATCTGCATGTTGAATAATACGAGTTAATGACGGCACATTTTGAATAATTGGCATTTATTATCAAATGACGCAATCGTGATAAAGATTCAACTGTCCTATATCATATCTACAATATGATCAGCAACATTTAGAACATCTCATACCGCTTAATACCTTGAAAACCTTTGTACTGGAGTAAATGGCATACAACACGTACAGCACAATCCATCCGAGCCGAGATCTATCAGTAAATACGCAAATAATGAGAAAGATCGTACTCGAACAGTTGAACGCCCTACCTAGGAAAACTGGCGAGTAGCTTACCTAGAATAGGTTTGAGGATTTACAACTTTTCACCTTGGTTTTTAAGGAGGATGAAACCCCGATGAATAGTTTAATTGAATAAAATTAAAGAAATTAGATAAACGGAAGATGTGAAAACCTGTTGTAGCATTGTATTCAATATGTTTTTAAACGGACATAAATAAATGAAAATACAAATTAATACAAAAATTCGTACATAAGACTATATGCATTTTCTTTCTAACAGATCGTAAAGGAGGCCAGCAAAGTGATAAATTTAATAAGATAATTTGATGCTCGTAATCAATATTTTGTTCAAATTCCACCTTCCTTATAATCGCCATAACCTGTCTAAGAGTCTCAAAATTTTCGCAATATGTTTTTTCTAATTTCTCTGCGTTTACTCAATTGAACTTTTTATCCGGGTTTCGTTCTCATTTAACCATTTGCATGCCAATCAAAATGCTGCTCTATGGACTGAATGTGTATCGATGGAAGAATTATCCACACGTGGTACGTAAATGGTTAACTCCTGTGCCGGACAAGATGGTCCGACATAAGATTTGTGCGTGTAGATGATGTCAAAATACCACGATGGAAAACGAGGAATAGCAACAGTACGCGTAATAGCAGCCTCATAGTTCTATCAACCTGCAATCGATATAATGTTCATTTTGTCGCATTTCAAAGTGTGCGACCGCAGTCTGCCATCTTAGACCTATTTATCAGCAGCTACATATTGCCACTGTGAGAAATGAGACGGGTATAACTCTCAACGTCTGATCCTGAGGCTAAACATTTGAAAGCAGCGTATCCAGAAATTTAACAAAATGAAAGGGGAAACGCTTCACTTTGTAACACACATCTGAATAGATACCGATATAGAAACCTCTTTTCAATAAAGGGTGTACGGCAGCCAGTCCCTCTGGCATGTGCAACTGGTTTACAAAGCAAAGATGCATTTTTTAAACATTTACTTCATGTTGGGACTTGCTCATAATATGCCATCGATTTACGATGGCTATCAATGTACTTCACACACTTAGGCAGGTATACATTTTCCGCTTGGACTTGTAATACGGAATAGTTTAAATAAACATGGCAGATAGAAATAAGTTAGTTAGTCAAAGATAAATATATAATATATACACCAAATGATGTGTGATGGTCATCGTATCAACGCCGTTAACACGCTAAACTATGTTTTGATAATATTGTATACTTAGGTGATGTGACATTAGTAACGCTGTTTTCAACTGGTACTTCTGTAAAGAAAAATGCTCATGAGAACAAGCAGATCAGACAGGCAAAAATATTCAAAGCTAATATATTAAATATCCTCCCCAAATGTATTGTTAAAATGACAGGCGGAAGGGAATCCCAAAGCTGTGTATGATCCGAGGCGCAGCCGAGGGTTAGAAAATGTGAAGGAAATTACCGCTGGTCTATGATTTGTGATCATTCCCGGAATACCTTTATTATTTTGTCTGATTTACCAAATACCGAATTATCGTCAAAAGAGTAAGAAAAAATGAATACTTATGATTAATAGTAAAATGCATGAATATATTTTTAACCTACATCCACTTATCCAGTGCAACATTCTAACCCTGGTTTTGTTATGGAAGCATAGAGCTTGAACAGCGCCTGACCAGCTAGTCTCGGTATGCATTGCAAATGCCATACGTGACCTTTGTGCTTTGGAGATCACGCGATCATTAAGCATATTAAGTCCTGATTAGTTTATCACATAGATCATCCCACGATTAACCTATTCAAAATCTATAAAAAAAATTATGACGTCAGGCATTTTTTTTTTTAAAGCTTAGAATTTTCAAATCATTCTAACTTGAATAGATTAATACACGTGGGTTTTTTTTAAGCCAAATGATAGCGTTCTCTTTTTAATAAGGTATGTAACATATCGTTAATTATGTTTCGGCAAAAAAATTCAATTGAATTCATGAGTATGATGTGATTCTCAAAATAATGCTCAAACAATTCACAGAGCAACATCAAATAATTTGACGATAGTGATATCGACAAGACGCTGATCACCAGGCCGAACCGGGCATGCGCAGTGAATTTGCACAAATATTCAATAAGTGGCCCGGGTTGAAATGTTTGGTTGGAGTGGAAAACGGTCTTACAGTGGAAGAAAATATGCTTACATATACATTTCATATAAAAAGCAGAACAATAGCAAATTGTTTGTGAAAATATGGGAAAGAAAACATTGATTAAGCATCTTGTGTTTGTTTGAACATAACTTTTAACGCCTAATATGGGCAAACCCTCGTCAACTTGTTTTCTCATCTTCAGCATCAGCATCAGCATTATGTGTTTGTACGTAACTTTTCTTAGCTAAATAGCAATTCAATGGATACGCAATACAATGACAAATCATTATTATACACATTCGAATCATGATATGTGTTATCAATCAATTATTCAGAAATAAAACTGTTGTTACGTAAAGGTAATAGTATATATGCTTTGCTAATATCACACGTGTTCCATGCCTGTAGACTTCAGTACATCACCATACTGCGAATATAAAGTAGTACAGCGATGTATCGTAGCACTAGCTGTATTACCTACAACAGATAATGCTGTGACTTGTACGTATAAATGATTTCTCATTAATCTTAACATCTCACTCTAACCATTCATGTCGGAGTATTATAGGAGATGTATACTCCCCTACTCTGACAAAAGGAAGCAAGTGACAAAACACTCAAATTTGGGTTATTGGTATTCTTAGATTGTACCCAGCATTCCCTACATGCTGCTAAAATCTGGACAAGAAATATTCATCTTGCTGCGAGATATTCAATCTAACATAATGTAGTGTTGCACTGATGTCAATGCAAGTGACGGACACATTTCGCTTATTTACAAGAAACGACCCTTTTGTTAGTTGCTTCCTTTTGTCAGAGTAGGGCAGTATAAACTGAAGCAACATGAATGATTCATTAGTAGAAGGAAGACCGGCAGCGTTATTTATAGTTTCAAGAACAAAGCTACATATTTATACAAAAATAGGTATACAGAGCAACAGGTCTGAACAAATTTTTAACAGAAATTAAATATCAATAAAATATGTGCACTCGTATAAAAACACACATCGCGGGAGTGTTATTGATATACAACTAAGAAGCAACTCTAACTAGGAAAGTGCGCCCCCTTCCGGTATAACACTACTGAAACTTATTGGTGTGTTCGAGTGTATGTTTTCAATAGAGTTGAGCGTGTTAGAACGCTTGTATGTCTGTATACGCGGTTGTGCGTATATTATGTATGTGTGTTGTGTGTGGTTAGGTATAGGTATACATATGTGATCGCACATATGTGCATTGATATAAACGTCAATGAACTATAAACTGGATCAAGATCAATGTGTTTCAAGTAAATTCGAAGAAAAAAAAAACATTCACCTTTTTGAAAAAAAATAAATTCATGCATGCCCTGTGTGAATCGCGATTCTCAGACGCCCTGTTGTACCGAACATACGACAATGTACACGATGTGAGGATCATTTGCATAGCATTACGTGGGTAAGTATCTTATTTGATAAATAGATGTATAAATAAATACATGAAAATACACTGCTAGAATGTCTATTACTCGTACTCTTTCGTGTGGACCCTGTCGACATGCAACATCGGATCTCTGATATCGGAAACGTTCTTGAACATATTTAGGTTTGAGGTAATAGTTCTTAATAGATACTGATCACCAAACACATTGCGATTTCACCATCATAGACAGTTTGATTCAATCGGCCAGTCGGTGATTGGAATACAATATTATCAGACATAAAAAAAACATGCCCTCCTCATGTTCTATCTACTGTATACAACGTTTTTCAGAGTCAAGAATGACGATTCAAGAGGATGGGGGGATTGATTGCAAACGATGCGTGTGGTTAGGATGTCTATAATGTCATAAACGTAATTGTCTTAAATTTAAAAATAATGACAGAAAATACAATTGAAAATGCGTTATATGTTCTTAATACGGTGATTGTTCTTAGCCAACAGTTGTTTGCAAAATGAGAGCTGAGTTCGCAGTGGGTTGTTATCATGCTTTGCTGAACATGAATGATGAAGCAGCGAAAGTCCCGATGAGAAAGATTATAAGAAATACCCTGTCCATAACGAGTGCCACCCGCTGCCACTCATTCTGCCGCAGTTTCTCTTCCCTCTCTGACCGATTGTTTGCGGTCAGCTTCCGCAGTTCCGTCAGCATGCTTCGTAGGAGCGGCACAGCGTCCCGTCCCAAACCGTCCGAACGCCGCCCGCTGCATTCCACGACGAGATGTGTCCCACTGCCGCAAACACCACCAGCGCCGCCACCGCCGCAGACGTCTTTGGATAAGGAGTTGCCGCCGGTACTGCCGCCGGTGCTGAGAGTGACGCCGTTGCGCTCGCGTTTAGCCGAAGCCGACAGCGGGTCCGTGCACGCCATGAGGTCTTCCAGCTCCCAATTGTGGCAGTGCTTTTGTAGGGACTCCGAGCGGACGCTCATGCGGCGGCGATCAGACTTGGAGTTCTTGACGGCGGTAGGGGCGAGGAGGCGGCCGAGGACGTCGATGACGACCAGACGAACCCAGCGTGGGACAGGTTGGCAGTCCGGCCGGCAGTGGTGCATGTTGAGGACCATTACAGACATGGCGAGAGAACCAGAGATGAGAACCATCGTACTCATGAAGTACTGGCCTGCAAGGGAGCAGATGAACCGTGGGATGGTCATGATGGTGAAATGCATTTAAGTTCTCCCTTCCCCCATTGCAATATACAAAATGAACAATACGCACCGTAAGTCGATACAACACTTTAATCTACCATCAGACACACAACAAAAGCACTGTAATATCATGAAAAAAATTAGTGAGGAAAAGTAGCAATCTGAAAGAACACTTAGAAAGCACAACCAAGCAATGAAACAGTTCAGACGGTTTGTACGAGTCAGTATCGATGAAGCATATTTATCACTGTTTTAGTTCTAACATAGGCACATCATTTAGCAAAAAAAACAAAAAAACAAAAAAAACCACGTATTTTGTATGCGCCCATTATGCCCATTGTGACCTATATAATTGGCTTAAAGAAACACACAAACCACAATTTAAGGGGGTTGAATTGGGAAACTAAATGTACATTATTGTAAAATGGCTCATAATTTTGTTCTGGAACATTACTAGTGCTTACTACAGGTTATGTTCTCGGTCCTCGGTATTCTCGGTTTTTTAACACGTGATAGCTTTCCATGTCGGTTATTTTCCTACTCGGCTGTATGGCATGGACGGGATACCAGTCGAGTAATCTTCGGTTATCTTCGTTTATCTTATATTGATTTTTATTTTATTTTTTTTTACTTAATTGTAAAATATTGTGAAACGATGGTAATATCAAAAACAGGTTGAGCTTACCTCTGGAAATTTTTAATGAGGTAAATTAACGTATCAATAATAGGCTCTCCCGCACCTACGTAAAACACAACGAGCAAGACGAGTGAAAAACTGTCTCCGTTGGGAATCGAAACCAGGTCTCTGGCTGAGCATGGCACTACCTTAGAGGGATAGTTCATCCTGATGTTAAGTTGGTTTTAATCAAAGCAGAAACATGAACTAAACATATTGTTGAAGTATAAGAAAGTTATGATCTTTTAAAATTTTGATTTCGGGACGTCACCAGCGAGGTGCTCTCCCACGTGGATTTTGATAGAGAACTTTTTTTCGTCGAGTTATGTACGTAAAAACAGGTTTCTTATGACGTATCAAAGGCAAATGTAAAATAATGCATATTAACATTTTCAAAAACAATAGTACAAAACATAATGGGAGAGCACCTTACACGAAACGTCACAAAAATCACAACTTAAAATAGTCGTTACTTTTTTAAATTTTGACGGATTTTCATCAAACTCTCCCTTATATGTTTCCTTTATGATTCTGCTTTAAACAAAATCCACATTATTTAAGGGTGAACTATCTCTTTAAAGAAAATCGCCATGTCATTATTCCTATCTGCCCGGACTTTTGGCCCACTCGATGGACAAAAAGGCGTACAATAACAAGTAACAACTCAGAGCAAGCGGCAGCCTTCTGGTGAATAGTTGGTGATGTACTAAGCCAGAGACCCGGAGATAGTGATGTAATACATGAATCATACCAACAACTGGAACAGCACTGGTTGGTGGCATCGTTTCTGCTACAAGCAGCAAGAAGACCGTCAACGACAAAAGGACTGTGATACCAAGACTAATCTTCTCCCCAGATTCAGGCGGCAAGAAGAAACTGAGTAGCGCCACCATCGACACGAACGTGCAAGGC
>OZ022584.1:11773071-11818071 GCA_963669155.1 Arbacia lixula
TAGGGAGAAAGGCTCGAGTCAGAGATAAGCAATGGAAGGGTGAGATCACCGGCTACGGTACAATTAGGGTAAAGAGAAGACGGGGGTAGCGGAGGAGGGGGTCGATTCCCGATCTGGAGTAGTCCCTCAAAATGGCACCCCATCCCACGCAGGCAAGAGTATGCAACTAAACAGTTCCATTCAGTCCCGTACCACCCCACCCCGTTTTACATTCGGAAGTCCATTCCGACTCCAGCAGGACTTATAAAGCCTTTGCATGATTCTTTTCAATGGCTGATAAAATGATACTTTTTCAAAATGTCAACAATCATGTGTTACACTTGTTCACTTTAGGGATGTATATATATATCCATGCCGATTCACAACAAGGGCATTTATCATATGTATGCGTCTCGAAAAAATTAACGTAGAAAACGGAAAATAAAACTACTGTGCGATGAAGGTAATCATGATTTATGGATGATATGTTCTCCAAAAATCTACCAATCTTGATCATGAATAGACAATCGAGCTCGTCTCCTATACTATTGTGCATGATAGTAACTTCTCATTTATCAATAACCATGATGACAGCACTGATTAATGCAGATCCTTCACTTGGAGACATGATGTGCCACTCCCATAGCACGTCAATTTTACACGACTATGGAAGAAAAGACGAGCGTTTGCTCAAATTTCTCATGACCTAATTATTGTCTCATCTTTCTGTTTTAGTCAAATTTATTCTTGATTCAATTGCATATCAAGAACTTGATGCCTTACCTATGCCACGTGAAATTTTATTACCATGCCACTGCACATGGTACAACAGTATTTCCACTGATGATAGATACTTTTTATTTCATTTGAATAAATGACCTTACACGTGAAAATAAGATTACATAATTCCGACAGTTCGATAGTGCATCCCTTTCCCGTTATACGGAATTAAAATCATGAACATATGAATGGTATATATTATTCTAATATATAATAACTGTATATCATATCGGTATCATTTGATCATAATTTAAATAAATAGAGCATATATGAATATTCAGGGGATGAAATGTAATGAGAATGAGCACGATAAATATTGGCATTATATTGCACGATTATGCTGATGAATAATACTATTTGATTTGCATGTCATGTTGAATATTCATGATTAAGCAGGCGCCGCACATTCGACATTCAGTCATCATTATCTGTTACAGATTGCACGAGTTATGAAATGCTTGTTATGGGCGTTGCATCCTACACAGCTATACGTCATCCATTTACGTAGCAGCATGTGATGACAATCGAAATAAAGACAAATGAAAGCGTTTCAAGTAAATCATTCCTGAATAAATCAATTCTCGCAGGCAATGTGATATATATGTTTGCGTATACAGTTTACGCCAAGACCATGTTGTATATAGATTTACACTTATTGTAACTTAGAGTGTATTGTACTTAGTTGATACTGTATGAGCACAGTCACCATGGTTATAATACTCAAAGTTGATTGTTTGTAACTCTCGTAGTTACAGCCTTTATAAGTTTCAATATTTGTAAATTATGATTATACAGCATGGCCTGGCCGAACTTTTAACCACATTAAAAGTTATGTTAGGTATTGAATGACACATAACTGGTTACGAACGGAACGTGCTGGGAGTGTTGGATTTGAAACAAGAGTACTCTGGGCAAAGCTACAACGCACGGAGTTAGTGACATATATATAGAAACGTGCTTTTAACATGTTAAATCAGAGTCACGTATGTAAAAGGTTATTTGTGTGTGTAAAAACAAACATTAATCACTTTTGAAGTCGCACATCGAATTAAAGCGACTATCTAAATGCAGCAGCCATTTAGAGATGGTAGACATTATGATAAGCAATTTATGTTGATTTCATTTTTGAATATCATCTCCAAATGAAAAAGGTGATTATATTTTGAGGTATATATATATCTGCCCATGTAAATGCGATTCAGCTTGCTTATAATATAATGATGACAATAGTTATAATGATGATGATAATGTTGATTAAGATGAAGATGATGATAATGTTGTTTAAGATGAAGATGATGATAATGTTGATTAAGATTAAGATGATGATAATGTTGATTAAGATGAAGATGATGATAATGATAATTAAGATGAAGACGATGATAATGTTGATTAAGATGAAGATGATGATAATGTTCATTAAGATGAAGATGATGATAATGGGGATGATTATGTTGAGGTTGGCCGTGATCAATGTGAATATAATGGTAATACAGATTAAAAGTGCCTTTTACGGAATAATTATGGTAATAATAGTATCATCACTGCAACGACAAAAACCACTGCTACCACTTATATGACTGCTCCCGCTACTTCTACCACTACTACTACTACTACTACTACTACTACTACTACTACTACTACTACTACTACTACTATTTCTACTTCTTCTACTACTACTACTTCTTCTACTTCTACTACCACTAATACTACTTCCACCTCCACTATTTCTACTACTACTAATACTACTACACGGTCTATCAGTATGTTACTGATATGACTGTTGCTATTGGTACTAATCGAAAATCTACTTCTACTGGTACTACTCAGAAAAGAGTAAAGCGTATGCTAATATATTAACAAAATGCTAGCATAAGCACGTCAGATGCCATTGTAAATTTCGGAACCACATCATAGCAATACTATACATTACTGTACCACAGCAATACTCGTAGTCATACGCTACTTATAAGCGGTAGATATTAAGAGTATAATATTCGGCCACCTGTGAGACCATGCATACATAAATACAGTACGCCTAGAATCGACATAGCTCCACGATTCGACCGCACCACGTCCGAATCAGTGCACACCTGACGACATTAACACCATGTGCACGAATGACTAATCGACCACTGTGACACGACTTTAGTAGAACACACCACGATGACGATGACGTATGCTTTAGCAAGCCACATAACCAACTATAGGACGAACATTCCAACTGCCAGAAATGAGTAGCCATGGTGATGGTGAGGAAAGGTTCTGATTATTACCACTACCTCCGCCCCAGATCTTAAGCTCCCTCCCCTCGTGTTGCCAGGGCCCAAATTTCATCGGACATTTCTGCTGGTCGAATGGGAAGGTGTTGACGTCAATCGGGCAGTAGCTGGAGATGATCTTGGGTGCCGCCCAGTTCACTTTCCCCTCATTCGTGATTACCACGATTTCGTCCCGCATAAAGTCCTTGTACTCGTTGGCAGCGCTGTAAAAAGTTGATAAGAAAGACATAAAATCGACAAAGAAATTGTTACAGCAAAGATAAAAGACAATAAATGAGACTAATGTGTCATATTCGGTTCAAGTTACACAGGTATAAACTTGAATTAAGTAAACCACATATATTCATTTTATAGATATTCAATTATAGTTAACATTTTTATACATTTATTGATACTATACCCAATATGTAAATTAGAAATGGATTTTTTTGGTTTATGTTCATGTAGCCCTACTTTACAGCCCACCATAATCTCTGAAAATAATTACTTTAGAACCTTTTTAAACTTTTTGGTTCAGTGCACCTACTGTTCGGTGTCCTGCTGGTAATACTTATTTAGCGAATGAAAGCAACTTTTATGCACATTTGACTTAACATGTACGTTGACTTTGTCAAGCACGCTGAATGATTGCCTTTGCTGACTTATCGTTTTTTTATGAATATATAGATCTAACTGCCGCAATGAATGAACGAGCATTTTAATGCTGAAATTTTAAATCATGGTATTATACCCTTACCATCGCCCTTTGGTGATTTTTTTTATCTTTTTTTTTATTATATTTATTTATTCATTTTATTTCATTTTATTTTATTTTATTTTATTTATTTATTTTTTATTTTATATCATTTTATTTATTTATTTATTTGTTCATTTTTTTTTTTTTTATTTATTTATTTATTTATTTTTTTTTTTTTTTTTTGGGGGGGGTGGTAAGTCTGGGCTCCATAGAACTAAATGCCCTACAAAACGAGCGATGATGCCCAGTGAGGGTATTTGGATTGGACTTTAAACGCGCAACCATGTGAATAAACAATAAATAATGAAATATTGGCTTTACAGATAAAAGCAATGAAATGTATGAATGATGAATATAATGTGGCGCAATTCAGCTAAGAGGCGTAAATACGAAACCAAAATCCTGAAGTGACTGATATGTGCACGAAGTGTTCAAATATCCAAGCCGATACGGCACATAGTGGAATTTCATACACGTCAATTATGGTTAACGCTACGCATGTATGTGATTCCACTGCAACAGGTGTAGAGCATGCCTGCGTGACAAATTAGGGGATATTACATGAGTTTTAACATGGGTATTGAAACAGCAGGCTGGTTGTAAAGATGACATTTACTCTCTTGTTATTTGGCATTCGGTCTGGTGAATGATTTGGTGGAATTCGATTTTGGACCCCGCTAGATGCTGTGACATCTCAGCAGTGTATTCTCCACATTGCTGCTCTATGCACTCCTTGCCTCGTAACATCTGCGTCAGTACCAATGCGTCAGTACTTGCGTCAGTACCAATGCGTCAGTTCCCCAGCGGCTATCACTATCTTTAACACGTACGAATCTCAATCAGTAAAACCAGGGTCCATGGCAAAACATTCGTTCACTGTAGTCCAGATAGTCTAGCGATTCTGAGAGGGTTTCCCTCACAGTGCGTCCTCTGCATTGAATGACAAGGAGGCTGATATGGGAATTCTCATGCCTGGTTAGGGACTGATTTATTGATCTTTAACAAAGAATGTATTGTTTCATTGACCTGAGGTACATGTCACTGACCCAGGTCATGTGAACATGCACTTTATGCTTCTGAATATAGCTTTTATTATGCAAATTAAATTCATTAGCTACATCTGAAAATGTGTCCATTGTAATTAATCCATTAACTTCAACGCTCATGCTCCCATCGTGTGCTTCTAAAAAATGACTTAGAAAAAACATGATTTCCTCTGGCTCGATCTCCTCCCTTTTTAGGGATAATTATCAACTTAATGATATCAACTTATAAGTATGTCCATCATCTTCAATGCCCTAAAAATGGTTTGCACACTTCAATCGTTTTAATCAGGTACCTTGATCCAACAGCGTGTGTTTCTCTTAATTTTCATGTATCGCAAATCCTAATTTGCATAATATGCACATTTCATAATTTTCCATGCTTTGATGTTGGATGACTTTTGTCTCTGGTGTTTAGGGGATGGTATTGAAATATACTGCGGTGAAATAGACTATGTTGCAATTAGTGTGAGGTGGAAGTGATACTTTGACTGAACTACGGGTATATATGCACTTCTGCCCAATAAAGTGCATCATTTTAATAATAGGCTCCTGGGCCGGTATTCAATTCGATACTTAAGAAAAGTACAAAAAAATACTTAGTATTTGGCTCAGCTTAGTATTTGGCTTAATCCATATTCAAGACAGTTCTTAAATCAATACTTAATAATATGGCGATCAGCGAATGTGACCTTTATTACGATCCGAGGTGCAGTTTTGAAAAGATACATGTCATGTTTTGGTTTTGGATTTAATACCAATAACAGGCAAGATGAGAGCTGAAAATGGAAACGATCTTGCTCCTTTTTTATCCACATAAATCATGTCTATTTAGCAAAGAACAACTACGGTTTCGTTGAGAAAAAAAATCATGTCTATATTCATCAGATGTGTTCGTTATCGCGCTAACATTGATATGACGCATCTGAAAGATTCTCAAAGATCACGAAGATGACGTTGATTGCTTTCTTCGAGGTGTGGCTGAACTTTAAACGGGACCGGGTGACAAGCTCCCTTGGAGTCACGAATGTTCACGATGCGTGACTGGAATTTAATCAAGCAGCGGGTAATTTGCAGACATTTCCGAAAGAGACGGAAAAGGGTGAAAAAAATAAGTGTGACGCAAAAGTATTTAGTTCTTCCCCCAAAGCGTGGAATATGATCTGGCAGCAAAGAGGGGAACTGAACGAGGGTTTCACACTCTTTTCGATCGGAGGGGTAAAGCGGGGCAGGCACAGAGGTGGTGGCATACGGGTGATGATGGCGCAGAACGTGGTGTTGGATTCAGTGCGGCGAGTTGTGATAAGAAATGTTTTTCTTCAACCTGATTAGATTTGTTGTTGTGGCATAAATCTAGGTTATGGAAGAAAATTAAAATATCACATTAACCAGCTGCGCGTCGCACTTACTGCTGCTCTAATGAATTCGTGTCTATTACTTTCTGTGAAAAACGAATTGATATCGCATAAAGTATTAGATGTCTTTGTTCGCACAAATAACACTCGCAAATCCCGTAAAGCTGCAGTTAATCAAGCGCAGGGAAACTTATTGCCTCGAGGGGTTGCCGCAGCACCGTTATATATGTGAGATATATGGGGTATAAGCAACCTAATGCATCACTATATGCCACATTCTATTCGGAAAATATGTATATCGCACTTCTTAATGGGTGTCTCAACGTTTGAAGACTCATCACATTGGTAAAAAAAAAATGAGAGAAAGACCGCAAAGTTGCTCTTTGAACATTACTGGCTGAATGCATTTATTTTCGGTGCAAATTCTTACTGATTGCTACACGATCTATTTTTATCTATCCATGTATTCCGAAGCTAGAAAACGCTAAGTATATAATTATAACCGATGGGATATTTGCCGCGCTGAACCACGTTATTATGATTGTTTTTAAAATAGCGGCATAAATAATGCAAATACGCTGCGTAAGATGACAAAAACGGAGGCGAGGGTGGAAGGTTGACAAGGTATAGACACGATGTGCGACCGACGTGGAAGGAAGGATCGGAAGAAATATGTAGCTTAGAGCCACGAGGTGATTTATCACGTTTCCTGCTTAATGGTGACATTTAAAAACCTCCGCATATAAGGAAAAATTCGATCGTGCCGAATCACACTATCCGTCACTTTCACGTTGGAGTATGCTTGCCGGTTAGTTAGCATGTATTTCCTGAGAATAGGGAGGGGAGGAAGCGATGAAGAGAAGGGGATGGGGTTGGGGCGGGGTAGAAAAGCCCACTTTTCGCTCTTCCCCTCACTCTTCTACTCAACGAAAAGAGCGACACAAATAATTTGATCGATTGCTCTTTCGACTATTTACGGCGCCGTCGTCCTCAGTTAGGCAAGGGGAAAACCGCAACCCGATTTTTTTTTCCAAAATCATGTAGAATTCTCACTTTTTGATCAAATTATGCAGAAAATCCTGGTTGTCCATTCTGATTTTCACTTTATGCGGCATTTAGATGGATGACTTGCCTAAATCAAAACAAACTTATCAAATTATACGAATGAATACAAAGAATATGCTTGGTATTTACACAGGTTTATCGTAGAGTGTAATCAAAGTTGAGGCAGCAGAGGGCATGCGCAGTTTGAGAGGTTGCGACTCATCAAATATTGCAAGCAAATTTGCATTCATGAATTATATGTATTAGTACACATATTTGTTTTTTCGACAACCATAAATGGATGGTAAACACACAGAAGTTTTGAGATTGCGGCAACTCCAACATCCCCAGGACTTAAAAAGCATTTACATTACCCGCAATTTCCGCGTTTTCAATGTGAGAGGGGCTTAGTGTGTATAAAAACAGCAACATGAAAGCAGCGAACCAAAAAAAAAAAAACACACACAATCAATGTTGCAAACATTACTACCCGATGTCTGACATGAATAGGTCGGTATCCTTGAGCGGGAGAACGATACAGAAGACTGATCTTGAGATGTGGTTGTGTGACGGATGATGAACCTGATGAAGGCGGGGGAGGGGTTGTCATGGTTGTGGGAGGTCATAGATACACGGGATCAACAAATGTGGGGGAAAAATGCATGAACGAATGGGAAGGGAAGAATGAATAAATTACTATGATTATGAAGAGGTAGAGGGAGGAGGGTACTGGAGAGCGGAAGCATGTAGGGGGGGGGACAGGGAAGAGGAAAGACGAAGAGAGGAGCGTTATAGGATGCAGTGTCATGATGCACTAGAAAGAAGGGGAGTGAGAAAGGGGGAGGGAAGAGAGAGAGAGCGAGAGAGGGGGGGGGGGGAGAAAAAGAGAGAAAAAGAGAGAGGAAGAGAGAGAGAGAGAGAGAGAGAGAGAGAGAGAGAGAGAGGTGAAGAACAGTTATGAACGATGAATATATCGAAAGAGAAACAATGAGAAGAGGGAGTAAGAGAGAAAGAGAGAGAGAGAGAGAGAGAGAGAGAGAAAAGCAAGAGAGAGAGAGAATGAGAGAGAAGTGGAGAGAGGTGGGGACATAAATATTAATAATTGTTACTGCCCGATGATGGCTACGCGAAGGTTGATGCGCTTTCAAGGTATAAAAATTGCTGGGATTTTGTTTTCTGATAATGTAAATGCGGTAAGGACCGAAAAGGGAGAGATAGAAAGGAATAAAGAGGGTGAGAGAGGATGAGAGAGAGAGGGAGAGAGAGAGAGAGAGAGAGAGAGAGAGAGAGAGAGAGAGAGAAAGAAAAACATTAAAGAGATATGGGGGGGGGAGGGGGGGAGCAATATTCAGTGCTACTGTCCGATGATGGCTGTGCGAAGGTCGATACCCTTTCAGGATACAAATATGTCCTTGTTGGGATTTTATTTCTGAGAAAGTTTATGCAGAAAAGGACGCAAAGGGAGGGAGACAAAAGGAAAGAGATAGAGACAGAGAGAACGAGAGCGAGAGAGAGAGGCAAATGTAAAAGAATATAGATGGATGAAGAGAGAAACACGTATACACAACAATAAGGGGGAGGTAGAGAGCGAGAGAGAGGAATAGGTGGGGCGGGGGCATTGGACAGAGATAGAGATGGGATTGGTACATAGCTCATCGGGGATATATCGCGACATTCAGCGCATTGCTGAGGCCGGGAGAGACGGGATATAAAAGATTTATTTCCGCCAGAGCCTTTATTTGTTTAATGTTGTCCGGAAAGCGCCCGCGGGAGTACTAGGAAAAGGTGGCAAAATGCATCCCGCGCCTCCGATTGGGAGGTGTGGAAGGTGATCGCGGGCAACGCCATGTGTATGAATAGTCAGGTGTATGAGTGGCAGGAGGAAGAAGGGGTAAGGAGTAGGGGGGGGGGGGGGGGTGGTGGTGGTGGTGGTGGAAGGTGGTCGCGCTCAACGCCATGTGTATGAATTGTAAGGTGTATGAGCAGCAGGAGGGAGAGAAAGGGTGGGGCGTGTGTGTATGTGAGAGGGGGGGGGGGGGTAGGCGATCGCGCGCAACGTCATGTGGCCACGCCACTAAAACCTGTATGTATGTATGGATAGTCAGGTGTATGAGTGGCAGGTGGGAAAGGGGGATTTGAAGGGGGGGGGGGGGGGGGTGGTGGAGGGTGATCGCGCGCAAAGCCACGTGTATGAATAGTAAGGTGTATGAGAGGCAGGAGGGAGAGGAAGGGTGGGGCGTGTGTGTGTGTGGGGGGGGGGGGTGGAAGGTGATAGCGCGCAGCGTCATGTTGCAACGCCACTAAAACCTGTTCAACGGAGACAAAAATGGAAAATCCTTTTCAATAGGTTTTAAAAAAAAGCCTTATTCAAGTGGAGTAAAAAACACACACATTATTATTAAAACAGCTGGTCTTTCCATACAGGAAGAAGCTAAAACAGATTCCACTTAAGTGCGTGTTTATATTACAGTTAAACGCGTGTGACTACTACCTCATCTATTTTAAATTGTTAATTCGCTACGCAGCTTCAAAATGTTTCTCTATCCCATCCTTCCTTCGCTTTGGGTCCTCTTGCTTGTTAGACTTAAAACAATATTCGGAAATCGTTTCTTTAATATAAAATGCTGCTATCCAACGTAACTGAAATATTTATCATGCCTAGTAACATCCAAGATTAAATATGCGCGTATTTGACTGATGTTTGAGTATGCATCCCCAGGTGTATTTTGAAACGAAAAAGCAGACACCAGCTATATTGAAATTATCGCGGAAGACTAACAACGCACAAACAGCTTTGAGTGCGGCGGCATTGAACGTGAATGGCCATCCGGTCAGTGTTCCACTCTGTCGCTTTCCACTGATCCGATACGCAATATTCTTCGAGAAGATGATCATTACTCGTGCCTGCTTTCAGGGAATCCTATTTCCGCACATTGCCTGCAATATGAAATAACGTGTCTCAACTTGGAAAATGTTTAATCGCTTGATATCGATATTTTCACACATTTTATAGCTTTTGGTTTTCTGTTTCTTACCTTAATGTTTTCATTTTGAATGAAAGGTAATGGAGAGGAATGTTTCGGATACTAATATACTACAATCTTGTTTTCGTTGTGGCGCAGAAGCGACCCAACTTGATGTAATATCTATAAAATGCATTGGTCCGTTATTTTCATGAATGAGCCTAACGATTAAGGATCCCCGAAATGCACTTGCGAGGTAGAGCCTTATCTGAAGAGCTCATTTGCAAAAGGGGTTAGATCCATTTTCATCAATTTTTTATTTTTTCCTCAATGTACAGATTGGAAGTAGCTCTATCTGATGATACCAAAGAAAAGTTGAAATTCCCATTAAAAAGTGAACAAAAATGGCAAAAGAGGTTAGATGGTTTGCAAATGGTTTGCAAATGGTTTGCAATAGGGCCTAGATCCACAAAGATAATTTTTGGAAATAAATATTTTAAAAACATGAAGACAGGTAGATTTTTTTTTTACACCCAAGTTTATGTTCAGATGGTAGGGTAGTGTATCATGGCAATTTAGTTTCGCATAAGAATATTGCAATATGGGTGAATAAAAGAACAAATATTTTCTCAGAATGGTCTAAAGTGGATCTAACCCCTTTTGCAAACAAGCTCTTCACATTACGTTACCACCTCGTTTGACAACTTCTCTGCCTAACACTATGAATATGTGTATATATGGTGGAAACCGAAACAAACAATATTTCGAAATTATGCATTGTTTAATTATCGTGAAATGTGTACAGGCTCTTAATGGTTCTATATGAAACGCAAAATTGTCCGAATATGTGGTTAATATCTATCCGTACTTTGGAACAAAAGAACATTGGGTTATAACGTTTTTTTAAATATACTTAATAAAATGCTCGCACGATTCATTTAGAAGAAGACAGCATGTGCAGAAAGCCCTGAATCCTGATTGTTTTTCCGTATTTTACAGAATAAATTCAATTAGTTTGTCCCATTGGACGACGTTGCTCAAGGATTTATCGAAAAACGACACAAAGAGACCTACTGTGCACTATAATTTACGCCAGCTCAGTTCCGACCGAGATTGTAAACAGACATGGCGACCTTTCTTGTTCCTTTTTTGGTTATTGTTTAACAAAGGGGATATGAAACAAATATACCAGACATTGAGTTCGAAAATATAGTGAAAATTATCCATCTTTGGATGGACTGGCATAAGTCAATATAGTTCTATGGCAGTCCCTCCCTAGATAAATAATTTCCACAATACAATCTCACAGCTTGGTATATTTGTATAATATAGAAGAACAGATCTGCCAACCTGCCAACTTGTCTTACTTGTTGTAAAGAACGACGTCGGGCATCCACACCATATCGGATGCAATCTTAAGATCCGTGATATTCCCGTACTCCAAAGGATTCCACGTCATGAACTCGTCCTTCCAGTTCTATTCACATGAAGAAAAGTAGACCAAAAAAAAAAAAAGCATTAGACATTCTCCAAAACAAAAATATATACTGTGGAATAGGTATTGAAAACACTGAGTAGGTTGACATACGTACAATACATGTGCATAGATGCAATTTGAAATTCATATAAATAAAGAAAAACTTGAAATACGAATTGATTACAACTGATTTACAAACTCATTAAAAAATAATTCATTAAAAATTGTATTGATCTGTGTAGGTTTAGGGGGCGAAAGTCAACGGAAGTATTTAGTTGTGCTTTTACGGGATCATGAACTAGAACCGTATACAAGTTGATAGTAATATACTTCATGAGCTAATATGTTCTGTTGATCTTTCCTTTGTCTATTGTTGGAAGTAAATTATTTGCCAAAGATTCAGGTATCAACAACATAAAATCCTTAACTTCATTTACCTAGGGACATTTCCCCAAGATATCGAGCATTTAACAAACACAGGATCATGCTTGCCTTATTTATGTCGTTATTATGAAAATTAAAAACAGCATGTTGATTTAAATCCCTTATCAAGCGCGGAAAGAAATGAAAGCAAAGTACCTGATCACATACAATCACATCAATTATTCACGTTGCAAGTACGCACATTTATAGGTTATTGACGTCATGCGTACATAAAACACGAAAGGGAGAGACACTTCAGAAGCAGCGGTTTCCAAGACCTAGTCCGAGACACGTAGAATGAAGTATTGTTTTAAAAGTCATAACCTTATCCGAGCAGGTCGCTTAGAATGTGTTCAAAGTCTCGAATGACTGAAAAAGGAGCGCGAATTTGTGGATAAAAGAGGTCAAGTGCAGTCACCCAATCCCACCCACGAATGCAGGACTTCAGGACCGTGCGGAAACCTTTATTACGAGGCCGAACGATGCGGAGAGAAGGACATGGGTGTACGGGGTCTACAATACCCACGCCCAACCCTCGACCCGCACCCTGAAGATATACACATACGGATTACGATTCCAAATCCGACCCTGAGAGTCGCAAATATTTGTCAAATCATAGCAGACCTCTCAGTAACGCAAATCCTTTTTTTAAAAAGTGGTTTCAGTGGTAAAGATTACAATCAAAACCCGTGATAAACGTCCGTTCTGCTTGACCGTGCGTCCCATTCATTTTAAGGACGCTAGGAAGGCAGTATTTCAAGATGATTACATTCGGTCCAGGTGATGACGTCACAATGGTTATACCATGATTGAAGTCCGTACTCTGTCACTGCCACCCTTACTTAACCTTTTATCTCTTCGCAGTACCCGACTCTTTGAAAGTAGCCCGTCCCTTTTGCAGACTTAATTCCGAAAGTTCCCTGACTTTGCCATCTTGTGTGTGTGTGTGTGTGTGTGTGTGAGAGAGAGAGAGAGAGAGAGAGAGAGAGAGAGAGAGGCTATATAACCTTTCCCTCGTATCGACAAAGCGTAATATTCGTTTTTGCGGAAATAATCTTCGATAATTGATTATTTTTTCGTGCCATGAAAATAGTCAAATCTCACTGAAAACTAGATAGATTTTCATTTATTCTCCGGGAGCTATAGTACCTCTGACCTTAAATTTCACAGTTGGTATCCCAAAGAAACGTGCTAAATATGTGCAAACTTGCATGAACTTTGCAGATGTTTGTAAAAGGAACGGGCCATCTTTAAATCTCCCCCATTTAACCCATGCAGAAAACCCCAACTATACATATCTCTGACGATTCTGAATGGGTTTTACTGACATTCGTTGAATTTGTATTCATCTTCCTGCTGGCGGATGGTTATACATGAATGTCATGTGCAACATGTTAGTAGCTAAATGTCTGCACCTATCGCCTGTAATTACTCTCTGTTTTCCAGATAAACTCCTGCTCTATGAGAAATGAGTGCATTGCTTGTGAAGAGAACAATAAAGTTGCATGTGGCAATCAAATGGTTATTTATATCCATAATGACGTCATACTTAATTATTCGAAAGTGTCAACATAACAAACTAGATTGCGCAAATATGCATAATACCAATTGTCGCACTTGGTGAGTTTTATTACTTCTGCCTTCAAGGTGGTTGTTTTCCCTATATCTTCATTTACAGGTCTAGTTTTCCATCTACTTTAGATCCATTCGGTATTTTCAAATCTTCATAAAGTATGGAGATGTATCTACTTGTGAAACTGCAGGGTATGTATCACAATATATTGAATTGTATTCCAATCATGATTACAGACATTTACCACATCAATGCAGATAGACGAAGTCGTTAGTTCGTGATAATTTCTGGCTTTTCCCTGTATCAAGGCAATATCAATTTGCATGTTTTTTTTTGTTGTTGTTCGCAAGGAGAACGGGGGTTTACTTGACATTAGATACAATGTACATGTCACTGTGCAAGGCCTTCTAAACTTTGTTTTGAAATGGTGAGTTTTATAAGGTCAAACTTGAAATGATCTTCTCTATGTTATATAACATTCTCCCTCCATTTTGATTTATAAAAACATCAAAGGTACCCTTCATTAATTTACGTGGGTACTGACTCACTTATGAATAAGGAAATCATGTTTAAACAAAAGTTTCATGATATTGTTATGGACTAGTATAACCACAATGTTCGGCCTACAAGCTCTTTTGCGACCATTTCACTCAACTTAAACATCAAGAAGGACGTAGGGTGAATGCATAACAAAGTGTACGATTAACGAACATTAATATCTTTAAAATAACCATCAAAACGCATTGATGGACAGTCAAAGGAATGGTCAATCATATTATGAAAATGATGGTGGTTAGATTCTATGAATTCCTTTACGTTTCATTTACACATACATTCATTTGTCTTTCTGTATTTGTGCACCATCATGTATATTTGCTAAATAATTGTCTGAGTGTTGAGAGAGAGATAGACAGAGAGAGGGCTTGCGCAAGGATCTTGCCTTTTTGCTCCAACACGACTAAGGTCAAAACAACTCCTCGACTGTCATTCCTCAGCTCGTAATCAAATAAAGGAAGTTTGCGACCTGATAGCTGGTACAACATATCAGGTGGCCTCGTTAGTGGAAATTGTCCGAGCCCCCCTTTTCCCGTGCTCTTGGAGCCGGTTTGCCAGGCAACATCAAGGACCAATTTGTGATCTTGGAAAGACGATATCAAGAGGGCAATGATGGCTTGTTTTCGCGGTGAAGGCCTAAATTACGCTTTTCCGACCGTTCCTATAACAGAACAGCGTATGGCTTGAGTTACTTGTGTTACTGTACACCATGTATACAGAAGTGGTTTCTAAAGGTCATATTCTACCAGAATTAGTCTCTCTTTCGTTCCCCTGTCTGTAGAACGTGCTTGTTAACAAATCAAATTTGTTGAATAGCAATGATTCACCTATAAAACGTTAAATAAAGTTATTTGCTAAAAATGCGAAATCATCAATCTCCCACTGAGAGTTAATAACACGCCAAGAGGTAGCAATGACATGTTGTGCTTACGTTCGAAAAAAAAGTGTGCTAAGAACAAAGTTTTTACTGTATATTCTTCTTGCAATATAATTCCTGCACTAACATTATGTTCCTCTTCAATTCTTCTCTACTGAAAATAGACTGAAGTTTATGTTCAGTTGCTTTGTGTCTCTCCATACCATGCGGCAGTCTCTATTCCTCAAACACAGTGAGCTGATATATGTTTACATGGCAAAATACAAAATCTGCACTCCGTAGGGACATGTTATGATATTTTACTCAACCTATTTTTTTTTCTCCGCTGCGAGTGAGTGTGGATGCTCCGGGGCATGGTGCCACTGTTTATTAGCAGACAAGATGCCATGACATGGACTCGGACAAGACATGTGGAAGACATCCGTAATATTTCGTCCATGGAAATGGACAGAAAAGAAACGTGTTGCTGTCATATTTCTACCGGCACGATATACCTTACAGCCTATGCGCCTCCAATAACGGATCAATACGGCAAATTTCGACACCCGATCTGACCACGGTATCTTTTATGACGCGAGAAGGTTGGGTGCTGTCCGGGCGGAATCTGGGCCAACATCTTGTCTGATTACTCTTAAGAGCAGAGGAGAACGAACGGGGAGGGAAAGACATACGCTTACGAAACGAAAGACAGAAATGACAAGGTGAGATCTGTAGCCGCTGTCGTCTCTATTTGGGTCGCACTGCTTGCATGTCAATGAGAGGTGCGTGGGAGACAGCTGAACGTTTCCTCACGGTAATTTGTTTGATCAGCTCCGGCGTGTTTCCAAAGCTAACACGAACATGGTGGTGCGGTCTCGTAACATTCATGTTTGCTATTCTCTTTTTTTTCACTCTGTTTATTTTTAATTTCATGTTTTAGAGATACTTTGTTTTCTTTTCTGCTGAGAAACTGTAAAATATGCATGTATTACGATGGAAGGTTTGTTAGCCAAAGCTGGTAATCGGCAGCGGCATCTATTTATTTATTTATTTATTTATTTATTTATTTCACGTTTTATTTAGACAGGGTAGTCCTTTCAGTCTCGAGGACTGCTTTCCAAAGGAGCCCTGTGATACAAATCACGTAAACATAACAAAATATGTAACATTCAAATACAATTAATACAAAGATCAAAGATAACAATAACAAAGACTAACACAAAAACACATTTGAAGAAGGAAAAGAAAAAAAAGTCACACAAATGTGTAGGTGAGTGACAGGGTACTCTATTGTTATATCATCAAAGGAGAAACTTTCAGTGTTTTCAACTATCGTTGAACAAATATCAGTGCATGTATGATCGAGGTTTTTCATTGTATCTAAAATATTATTAAAATTCTTATTAAATGCATTAGCGACCTCTTGTCTGTCTGATACTAGATCATCATGAAATTTAAGTTGATATTGAGTTGAAGTTCTTTTCTTACTTGGGAGTAACGTGTTCATTACTTTCCACTTGTTTTTTATATCACGACCAGCCTCTGACAACTTATTACGATAATATCTTTTCTGTAATACTTTATTGAAATTATTAACTTTATTTCGACAGTTTTGGTATTGTTTCCAATCTTCATGATCTTTTCTATCATCATATCTCTTTTTCAAATAATCACGCTCTCTAGCAAGTTCCAAATATTCGTCAGTGATCCAGGGCACCTGTTTCATCTTTTTTCTAACTGTACAATATGGTGCATGTTTATTACAAATAACCTCAAATGCCTGTTTAAATTCAGTCCAAATTTCGTTCACATTTGTCTTTTCATATACACTACTCCAATCATAATTTCTAAGATCATGACAAAACTTTTCTACATCAAAATTACGAAACGATCTGAACTTGGATACTATGGGATAACCTTTAGGCAAAGTTTCTTTCAATACAACATAAGTTAACAGATGGTCACTAATAGACGCAGATTGTATACCTGACGTTAATGAACCAAATGAATTAGACACCAAAATCAGGTCAATAAGAGTTTGGCTATGTGGAGTAACACGAGTAGGTTTCTTTATAATTTGAGATAGAGCAAACTCATTACATAAGCAACGAATCTTTTTGGAAAAATTACTCTCTTTTAACATATTAACATTAAAATCACCCATAATAATAACACGGTCAGAATTAAGACATATTTTATCAAGTTGATCATTAAGACATTGAAAAAAGGACAAACCTACGTCTGGTTTCTTATACAGGATACCTATAAAAATTGGTGTTCTGTTCTTTAATCGAACCTCTATCCACATAACTTCAAGAGAGTCAGACTCAAGATCTTTTCTTCTTATATATGCAATACTTTCTCTAATATAACAACCGACTCCTCCCCCTTTCGAACTGTCATCTGATATTCGGTCTTTTCTTTCAAAATTATATCCATCAATATGAAAGGCATTGTCAGAGCAATCTTTGTTCAGCCATGTTTCTGAAACAGAAAAAATATCATATGAGCTATTTTGCAAAAATAATTCTACTTCGTCTTTTTTATTGCGTAAACTGCACACATTTAAATGAGATATTTTAAGACCATGTTCTTTCGGGAAAGAGTTGTTAACATGTATTTCATTAATATTATTTACAGGTGGGTTACGATCATCTATAATCTATCATCTACATGGTTAAGGTTATATTTTGACAGGTTTGAAAAATCCACTTTTCCTATTATAAACATATAACTTTCTATCATGAGTGCAGATGTTCATACTTTCAAAGTTCCAAGTATCAAATCACCTGTTGAACTGCGCGATCTTTTCATCCGTTTTTGTCTGAAATAGTAGGGATGAATTTATTGGGTCAGTATCGTAGGACACACAATAAATCAATACCTCATTCTTCCTACTTTTTTCTGCGGAAGATCAGACAGGTGTGTGTTCCATAACTTTCTCCAAAGCAACCCACCATATAGATATTTATAGTTTCTGAACTATGTTGAATATAAATCGATGGAAAGACACAAATACAATTTTTTTCTAAAATATCGTCCGTATCTACGTATTCAAATTGTCTACATCCATTCGCATTAGTGATACTATAATTCATTACGCAAAAATTGAAATGTAAATCCAAGTCTTTATGACACTGTTTGCATAGCTACTTACAAAAGTCATCCAGACGTTCACCTTTAGCGTCTGCATTCTCTCATCCTGTAAGAAGATAAAAACAATCGAAATAACAATGTTAGTTTTGAAAATAAACTTATATTAGACAGCAAACTGCTTGTATATTGCATTTGTTTAAACATAATTTTCGTTCTAAATGCATGATGAATCTTGAAAGAAAATGGTTATGTCGACTGGAAGGATGTGAAAATATATGCCAGACAAAATCCTACTTTACCTCTTGATGCACCACACGAAATACACATAAAATGCAATTTGTCTAGCACACAAAGGATTAAGCCATGTAGAGGTTCATTATTGATGCAAAATGGCCTTGACCGATTAAAGATTAACATAAGAACCAACAGCAGTACTTGAGTTAAAACAATTTATATGAAATAGTTGTTTCCCCCAAAAAATACATTTATCTAAATGCCATATATTGTGACGGAGGCGATCATGAATTTGCCCAACTCTCTGGACTGAGCTTTATCTGTGGCTTGCCTTTTGATATTCATTGCTTTCATCTTTGTTATGGCAGGCCTTATCTACCTCTCCCTTCTCTTTAAATGTTTATTAATTTCACTTTTAAAATAAAAAATCTGATTCTTACTTTTTTGTTTGTTTCATTCTCTCTCACTTTTCTACTTCTCTTTTACCAACTTGCATTTTCCTGTCCCCTGCTTTATAGGCCCCTTCCTCCTTATTACTCTATCTATCCCTCATTCCGTTTCCTCTTTCGCTGGAGTGGTCTAACGCTAGCCACATGCTGAGTATCGGCATGCAATCAATTGATGGACGAAGCTATCAGACAACTATCACAGCTCAGCCGTCCGCTTGCAGGCGCGCTAACTTGTTTATTTTGTTGTCTTTGTCTTCGCGTCTTCGGAAGGGTGATTTCGTCATCCGCATCCTCCTGCCGTAAAGACGTTTATAACAGTCAATGGATTACCTGGCTCTCCACATAATGCATCCCTGCTGAAAGATGCGATCCAATTTTTCCCCGCCGTTTTTTGGCTTCCCTTGGAAGGCCCACATTATATTTGCCGCGGCCGCGTTTTGGTAAAGCCCACCCCTCATGCCGTCAGCTACGACATTCATGTTTGGACTCTGCAAATGGAGTTTGAGATACATCTCTCCCTTCCGATTACTATAAAAATTAAACGTCATGACAAGAAGGCCGTTCGCGGCGTCTTTGGAATTATCTCATGTTCAATGCTTTTTAAATCTTCATGCGGCAGACATAAGTTACTTTATGTGAAAGTCGGGCATTGGAAATACACGTCACGTATAATACTATACTACCCTACTCTGACAAAAGAAAGCAACTAACAAAATAGACTTTTCTTGTAAATGAGAAAAATGTGCATGTCTCTTGCATTGGCATCAGTGCAACACCACACCATGTTAGATTGAATATCTCGCAGCAGGATGAATATTTCTTGTCCAGGTTTTGACTGTATGTAGCGAACACTGGGTACAATCTAAGAATACCAATAACCCATATATGAGTGATTTGTCACTTGCTTCCTTTTGTCAGAGTAGGGCATTATACGTCAGCCATGTTACGCCTAGTCGCCTACCATCCTATCCCGCAACAACACAATCGAAACCTGGGCAAGTCTACCGCAAGCGTTGCCGGCGAACCCATATCCGGTTTCGATTAAAAACAAAAGCAACGACATTTATCATAATCAATTAAATTGTTTTTCAAGATTCATTTTCCATTCATGGTAAAATTTGTTTTTACATTCAGCAGTTGTATTACAGGTATTGCGAGCTTCATGCGGAGATAGTAACACAAGGCACAAAATCAATGGATTATTGAAAGCAATTGGTAATCCTCTTTAATCCCTGCCAAATAACACATAGATGTACATATATCGCAAACTATATATTTTGTCCACATGTATATATGGGTTGACCGATTTTGGTGTTTACATCACGCCCCCCCCCCCCCCTGTTGTCTCTTATATGAGAGGCCAGTATTTTCTCGCTTAAACAGCTGCCAGGGGGTGTGACATGGGCGCAGGGGGTGTGATATTGGACGGAAACTTTCAGGATGCGCGGTTTCCGTGTTTGCGTTACCCTAGTTGGGGTCGTGATTTATCGAGTGCATTTTATCGGGCGCCGCGCTCAGTTAGCACTAGCTATGAAAATTGACAGTGCTGTAATGCCCGAGCGCGTCATGGCTAGTTTATCAGAATGTCAACAGATTATCTTAAAAGAGGACCCAATCTGTTTCTCTCTCTCTCTCTCTCTCTCTCTGTATCCCAATTCGTTCGGACGGGAATGAAGGTATGCTTTAGAGCTTGGCATAACATTATCATGCCATGTATGGCTATTATTAGAGCATGTAATTATGCAACTCTTGTTTTTCTAAAACAAAGCGCTTTAAGATGACATCACACTCCCGATGTGACTAACAAGTGATCATAACATTTAACGACCGTCTTGTATGACGCTGTTTCCCTTCAATGATAAATCACCTGTCATATATTTCTTCAGCAGCACCAATATACGAGCTTCAAAATGTGCTTAGTGGTATGTTATCATGGCAGTTTATTTACGATTATTATCTGATTATAACTACCTCCGCTTAATAAATGCCATGCCATATTGATATAAGACATAACTCTTTCTCTATATAACAGAATTGCGTGTGCAAATGTTGGCACTGTTCACCGTGTTTATGCCATGGGTCGTTTTTTCTTATCTTATTCCACCGATATTTCACCGACATGTAACTCCACCCCCACCCAGAGGCGCTTTTGTTCGCAAAAATAAAACCTAACAATCTCATCCCTAAAGGTCGAACTTGACCGTTGGCCGTTTTTTTTTTTCAATAACTATTATTGACTGCCCATCTTGATTGCCAAAGTATGGGTATGTGACAAGATATACATGTAACAATTCTCCCTGTATGAGTTGGTTCCTGCAATGAATTGTCTCTCTTTGCAACAATAAATTAATCAGACAGATCATCTTTATATCTGCCTTGACATTTTTCTCATTCAGCAAACAGCCATATATCATTGATTTTATTTGAACAAGGCAGTGATAGTCACATGCATTAATAAATGTTATGAATGGAATCCTTGCCCAAACACACCATTACAGCAGTTGCATTGTTTTGTTTACATTTCAGCCCTCTTTTTTTTTAATTCGACACTTCACTGAATTACAAATACATGTACATGAAAATTAGTTGATTATGGAAATCAAGCGAACTGAAATTATTGCCCAAGGGTGTGCAGGACGCAGCTGAGCTTGATTTTCTTCAACAGCCATCTGGACCATTATTTCATAAAAAAAACCGTTTACTGATTAATTTATCCTGGTCCTGACAGTCTATACACTACTACATCCTACTCCATAGAAGAAGAATCGGCATCGCGGCGTTCGCTCTGCACGCCCGTATGGCAAGCCGTTTTAACATTTATTCCTATTTCTTGATATTACGACTTAGACTTCTTGATATAAAGAATTCGAATGGTTGGTATCAAGAAATGGTTTTGTGTAGTCAAGCAATGGCAATTCTTGATATCAAGAAATCGAATTCTTGATATCAAGAAATCGAATTCGTGATATCAATAAATAGGAATAAATGTTAAAACGGCTTGCCATCCGCCCGTTGTGAATTTACTTGTAGTCGTGACCCTAACGCAAGATTCTGTCACTGCATACACAGCAGCGGTGTTGGTATTCATCATCTCTATAAACATGGATAAAGGGTGTGTAGCAATGTAATAAGATTTAATGATTAGATATTCACTGTGTGGCATTATGTTGTAGAACGAATTATAGATTATTTCAGAAAGATAATTCGTAATTGCCAAATTTAACGTTGCTGGTGCTTTTCATATTTCATTACACTGCCCCCCTTTCATGCTTATGAATAAATAAATAAATAAATAAATAAGTAAAAAAATAAATAAAAAAATAAATGAAATAACCAGTAGTTATCAGTCTGCTATTTCCGTGTCACATACCAGCCTTGTGTTCTGCGAGTTGTTAATATGCATAGGATTCCTGTCACACGCTAGTGGAACGTATCATTTCACAATTAAAATGCAGGAATCTTGGGAAAATAATCAATTGAAAAGTCAGGTGTGTTCATTTTCTCCGTATAAAATATATTTACACGATTTTCACGTCTCAAATGTATATGTACATTATATTCATGATATTTTACGATATTTTGAAAACGGAATTATTTTTATAAGGGAGGAGCATATAACGATTTGTTTGCACCCCCCCCCCCCCAACAACGAAACAAAATGGAGGGCAACTTCCGAGGGGGGGGGGGGGAGGAGAGAGCGATGGGGGTGGAGGAAGGGGGAGTGGATAGAAAGGAGAGGACGAATGAGAGAGGAACAGGGGAAAGAGGAGATGGCAGAAAAAGGAAGAAGGATGGCAATTGGAAGAGTAGGAGAATGTGAATATTATTTGAAATGTAAACGGGAACGAAAAATCATTCAAGTGAGTTTTATAAGGGAATTAACACAAATACGAGTTTGTATTGAAAATTGATACTGCGTGATATGTGACTAAGCGCATTAATACCAATTTCCGCTTTTCCTTGACTGGTCATTCTATACACGTTTGATCCTATCAGCATATTCTTTTGATATTTAAGCCCTGTAAATCAGCATTCCGCAAATTCAACAATAGTGCACATGTTATATGATAAGCAATCCTCAAAACAAATGTAAAGTTTGTGAAAGCATTCTGATGATTCAAACGAAAATGTACTTGACACTTTCCAATAAACCTAAACGTCCCAAACAGTGTACAGAATATGTAATTAGCTAGTCAGTCGATCATTATCATGCCAATAGCTAGATACGTCACTATTCCGGTCATGTTTCCGGCTGTGTCTCCCCAGTCCGTGCAATATATTGCCATATAGATAACACCGCCAGAGAGAACCACTTGTAGCCAAGTAGTTTAGAAGAAGTCCCCCGTGATCTCTCCCACTAGCCATGTTAAATATTTGACCGGAATCTATTATTCCTGATTCGACGCACCACTATCCAGTTAGGCGCAGTAATACGACTTGATACGGGTGGACTTTGGTAGACTCCAGATGGAGAGGGTGTTGGTGGAGAATACGCGATGTGAGAGAACGAGGAGAGAGAGAGAGAGGGGCGGGGGGGGGGGACAAAGTGAGAGAAGAGAGAGAGAGAGAGAGAGAGAGAGAGAGAGAGAGAGAGAGAGAGGAGACAAAGTGAGAGAAGGGAGATAGATAGAGAGAGAGAGAGAGAGAGAGAGAGAGGGGGGGGGAGGGAGACATATATATACATATAAAGACAGAGGGAGAGAGAGAGAGGGGGAGAGAGAGGGGGGGAGGAAATAAAGTGAGAGAAGGAGTATAATATGTAAGAACAAGTAGAAGATACAGGGATAAAGGATGAGAGGGAGAAAGGGGGATAGAAAGAAAAAGAGTGAGTAAGAGAGAGAGAGAGAGAGAGAAAGAGAGAGAGAGAGAAAGAGAGAGAGAGAGGGGGGGAGAGATCAGGAAAAGGCGAAAAAGAAATGGAGCGGTTTGACAAAGGAGGGTACAGAGAGGTATGTAATAATCAATAGATCAACTTTCTTACAAGGAAATATAGCTATTGATTACCGAATTAGATGTGTAAATGTTGTTGTCATAACCTACATGTAAAATAAATGTCTGGAAAGAGGTAGTTTCAGAAACTTATTCTTGAAATGCATCCCCTTAAATCAATGTGGATGCATCAAGATGAAGAATACATCGGCGTAACATTGCTGAAGAGAAAGTTCTGTTCCACCATATCAACATCATTTCTTGGAACAATAATTGTTGTAGAAATGATGACCGGGATTTGATTAAAAGGTCATGTTACGGCAATGTGAGAGCCCAAGAGTAATGTGAACAAGATTTAACAGAACAGGCACGACATACATTTCAGCCGTCCAATCCAGTATATATTTCGTCGCTCGAGTGGAATCGCCCGCATTGAGGTAGGATATTCGTTTCTAATTTATCATCATGATTGAAGCAAAGCGACACATAACCACTCTAAAGGCGCGAATCTTTGTCCACGCTGTGTTGCTCTCATGTAAAAGTGACAGCTCACCGTAAAATGATGATTATCTCAGTAAAAGCAGACAGGTGGAAGAAACAGATTAGTGAAGGTTATATGAGAATACCTCAAAGGATAAGAGAGTAATGATCTTTTAAGGTTTTGATTTTGTGACGTCACGTGCGAGGTGCTCTCTCAAATGTTGTGTAATTGTTTTTTTTTCTCGAAAATATGCATTCCTGCATAGAAAAAAAAAATCCGTTGTCAAAATCAGATAAAGAGCAATTTATGTAATTATATTGTAAGCAACATTTGGGAGAGCACCTCGCACGTGACGTCAGGCAATTGACATTTCAAAAGATCATAACTTTCTTATCCTTTGACGGATTTTCGTCAAACCTTCACTGATATGTTTCTTACACGTCACTGTTTTTATTGAAACGAACTTATGTCCAGGGTGAACTATCCCTGAGGTTTAAAGTGTGTCACCATCTAAGGACACTATACGTATTTATATCATTATCTATTCGTAAGTTATTCCGTAATGTTGGCAATTTGATTTGATGAAACAAACTGTGAACAATGATTGAAACCAACACGAAGAAGGCAAGCTATGGACAACGCATATACAACAAGAAGTATAATCAACATAGTTGTACACCATGTAAACGATATTAACTCTTTAAACGCCATTCGTGAATGTATGCACTATTTATACACGCACATCCCATAGAATAGCCTGGCACACAAACAGTTAATATACAACAATATTAAATTCAATCCAGTCAATGAATCATTATAACAACCATCTTCTTTATCATATCATGGATTTTCTATACTATTATTAGAAAACAATGATCTATCAATGATGTGACGCTTACACAAGGGTATGACACTGATGAAAACATGGCGTTGCAAAGCGTAATATATACATGTTAACCATGTTAACGTGTGAGCGTTAAACTTTAAAATGAAACTGACACATAATAAGTATCAATTGTGAATCACAATCACACTCATAGGTCTCTACAGGTTGTACAGCTCTCAAGCTCGTACACACCATTCTGTCATTAACAGCTACTCAATGGCTGAGGCATAATTATGGTTCCTTCATCGCGAGCATCGCCGCTCGCTTTGGCGGTAAAACTTCAGATCACTTGATACGAGGAAACCTTAACCGGTCTTTCGCTCTTCACTTCTCTCACTCAAGCTCTATCACTCCAATTTGCCTCTCTCTCCCGACTCCCGGACACCCCCCCCCCCCCCTCGTGCTTCCTCAATTCTCTCTCTCTCTCTCTCTCTCTCTCTCTCTCTCTCTCTCTCTCTTTCTTTCTCTCTTTCTCTCGCCCCTTAATTCCTCTCCTCCTCTTCATATTCTCTGCCTATCTGTCAATCTCCGATTGTCTCTGTATCTCACCCACACGCAAACATTGTATAGAGTATACACGCGTTACGCACACACATACACACATACATGCGCACACGCACACATCACGTAGACAGACACACACACAAACACACACACACATACACACACACAAGCACGCGCGTTCTTTCACGATTCATCTCCCGTTGACTCTTGTGTATCGTGCATGTTCCTAATCATCCCTTTTCTTTCTATCATTCCATATGGCACGGACACCTTGTTACAGCAGATCCAGAGGGTGTCACAGTCATGGAGATGAAAAGGAAGGCAAGTAATACCCGAGTGTGGTATCGGCTGCATCACGTGATCAATGAACTAATGGGGTATGAAGAGGCGCCACAACCAGCGCTATATTACCAACGCTATCCAGGTAATATTCTCCAAATACATACGGGCGCAGGGCGATATGTATACGATTTATAGTAACAATTGAACACACACACACATATATGTATTATTATTATCTTTATTATTATTATCATTATATATATATATATATATATATATATATATATATATATATATATACGCAGCGAATGCTTGAAGTGGACAATTCAAGTCAAACATATCCTTTGTATGTTAAGTCTTATCATGCAAGGAAAAAGGTCATTTTTCTAATAAATCAGTTAGACGCATGTTTGTAATAAAACAGCGTGGTCCCCTTGAATGTTACTTTTGGGGCCTCGTGATACTAACTTAACTCGCTACATCAATGAAAACAGCTCGATACCTGCAGATCTCGAGGCAGTAATCCAATTTCAGTAGAAATTAATTCAGTCTAGCGTATTGGACAGAATCAATTGCTTGAAGAGTGAAAGTTCGGCCGTTTTGATGAAAGAGCTGACAATGAAAGTGTCAGCATAACAGCTTCCTCTCCAGTATGACATTCGAGGAAAACCTTGCATATGAGCGCGGCCCCGTTGAATTCCAATCAAATCCTGCAATCCGACTTTGTACTATTTAGGATATTCAAGGAAAGGAAACAAGATTAAGACGAGACATACTTTTGGATAAGTATGATAAGTATAAGGTGGTCTGTATTGGCAAATCCATGCACAGACATGGGATGGTAAATGCACGGTGACACCATGAACCTTCTATGGTGACACCATCTATTCATAATGACGCAACGCTCATGAAAGCTCATAGCGCACCTAAAACATACTGACACTGCGAAGATTTGCCTGAATGGTTACGTGTATGTGGTAACAATGTAAATTTGATAGGCATTTTAGATGAATGTGGCGAGAGAAAAAAAAATGGGAAAGAAAATCTCAAAGAGAGGGAAGAAGTTAGGGATAGAACCAAATAATTTTGCAAAAGTCACATTGCAAAGGAATGATTGAATGACCTTACCTATGCCTGGAATCGAACCGGAGTCGCGCGTTCTGACAAACAAAAAAAGTTAATGATGTCATACATGAAAAATCATTTTTTCGATTTATGTGGCAATATGATGTCTACACGATAAATTTAAGGGCTAAATTAAAAATAAAATCACATCTTCATTTCATACTTTTTCAGAATAGTAAAGCAAATTGAGGGTCCCTAGCCATTCTGAGGAGCTGTGCCCTATTGAAGGTAGTCAATGTTTGCACATAAAAACGTATTGACGCACGCGCAGACATTCAACTTTGACACACTCACACGACCTCGTAATTGCATGAACACGGCTCAAAATTATATGATATGATGTATGTAGTGTCAGAAACAGAAAATCAGTAAAAAGGGGGATTTCTGAAGCTGCGTTCTCGTTACGCATTGAAAAACGAGCGAACTCGCGCGCACGCGCGGAAATATTTGAAATGCTTGAAATGGCCTGAAACATGTGCAACATTATTTTCAGTTAATTTAGCGCATTTTACATTTTGCGCGCGCGTCACTGCACTAATATACAATTACGCGCGCGGTTTCTTTTTTATTGAAATGAATTGTCTTGTCATTAACTTCATGCATGTAAAATGTCATAGCTATAGATGGTCAGATCTAGACGAATATGAAGTAACAGATTTTCATTAAATTGCTCGTAGATGACATCAAGTTATACCATGACCTTAAAAATGTTGCACTGACAAGTTCACATTTTTTATTATGATGTATCAAAATTCCACCATTATAAAATATTTATGTTTGACGAATGTTTATGAAGTGTGGGTCACAATTATGTCGGTATAGAAGTACATTCTGAATAACATGAATTAGGTTTATCCGTTTATAACGATCGACCCTGTTCACACTCATATGTAGCGCTGTTTTCTTGGCTTTACAATAGGAATTCGGTACGTCCAATCAAGAGAGTGACATAATAATCGTAATGCATTCACAACTTTTCCCGTAACTGCCTAGTGACGCCCTGCTACATTCACCTGTGTAGCTTATATTGGGTGGACGAACTCTGAATCTATTATTTGTTGCTATTCGGACAAACCTCGGACAAGTTTTGTGTAACCATTGGTAACATATTGTTTGAACGACGTGAATTTGCATGCATAACGCGTCTGACGCCATTTGAGCACATTGTCAAGACAACTGGTTCTGTGAGTTAAGCAAACATCGATGACCATGGCGGGGATTCTCTTTGGGAATGCCCAATAATAGCTCATGAGACAATACCGGGCCAATGAAGCTCTCACTTAAGCAATGTTGTTTAGAGCAATAACACAGCGATGGATATGACGCAACTTCTTCGGTACTCTATACATATACTGTAACTTCCATAGAGAAACAGTTCATCTGGCACACAAATGGTTAAGTGATATGCCGCGGTCAGCTTCCTGACTTCACCGAGGCCTAGTTTTTTTCTTTAACCAATAAAAATACACCCCTTCGCAAAGAGGGCATTTAAGATGCCAAGAATTGTCATCAGATTCTTACAAAACAGTTTTTAAAGACTCATGGTTTCGGCGTGATTCTAGTTCTTTCGAATCATTTTCATAGTCGTAGAAATGAAATTGGTACCAATGCAGAAAAAAAAGTCACATGTCAAAGCAATATAGGCCAGTTAGAATATGGTCATTATTCTAAGATTACCCCTCGTTACATACTGAGAAAATGTGCGCATGGAAGCACGTTATTGCTATTGACTTTCTCTTGGTTTCGGGAGTGTGATCTGAAAAATGATAATCTTCCAAATCAATATTTTGCTATTGATGAGCAGGTGGAAAGCAAAGTATATCAGGAGCGTTTCCAGGGGAGCTAAATTATCCTCCTCAGTACCCGCATTGATTGATTTTATTACTCATCTTCCGTCCTGCTTTTCTTGCAATAAACGTCCTAGAAAAAAAGTTCGTTCGGGAAAGGTGAAACTTAAATGTGATACGTAGATGAAGTTCTAACTTGGCAAATAAAGTCGACGTTGATGGTGAGAAGATTGACTTCGCGAAGACCTTTTGTGTACTCGTAGATGAAGGAGGTTTCCAACCATTTGTATCTGGACGCGCGATTATTAGTTACACGGGTCATTTTGTATATATATATTTTTTCTTTAATTGATTTGTAAAATAAACAGGGGGTTGGTCACAAGAGAGCCCGGGTCTTATACTCATGATTATTAAGAAATTCTTGGTATTTACACCAGTACTCAACATATACTCAATATATTTACAGCTGTAGCGTGCTGGGGCTTCCTCGCATGCTATTGCACAGACTTACAGGCAAAACAGTCCTACAAGTATTAACTTTCATTGGCCAGATATTAAGCGCTTTAAACACGATTTGTATCGATTGTAAAAGCAGGTTTCCGGACTTCGCAGAAATCAATGGGGCCATGAAAACAAGACTTCTGGGTAATCGTAACGCATGTCGTTTTCTCTTTCCGTAGTCTATGGTTTCAGACGTTCTCAAGATATCGTAGTTGTTGTCAATGTTGCAGTTGATAATTTAAAATATATCCGCTAGCCTACAACTCTAACAGTTTCAAGGTTGATATGATAACAACAAAGTACCACAGGAAGAAAGGAGCCAAAGCGATTAAATGCAACCGATAACATTGTGATAACATTTTTATTCTAAGTACGTTTCTATTAGATTTTATATCATTTTTTTACGGTGGAATTTTGGCCCATATAAAGTGGAAAGCTTTATCATTAGACATTGTCTCAAAAAGTCCTACCGTGGCCCACTTCCTTTTCTGGCTGACCTACTCTTGTCATTCACAATACCCTATACATATTCACGACGTCGCCGGAAGATTTCAATGGTACGAAACAATCCGTCAATTTTGACAAAATACTCTTGCTTTGTGATAAATTGAAAACATCCCTCTCGCACGGATGACCTCCTTTTTACCCCCCCCCCCTCCCCCTTCCTTTTATTTAATCATTTCACTCGATTGTGAATGAAAATGAGGAGGTGTCGACCCTCTCGCGGGTTGATATCTGATAGATCTTTTATCATATCCCTTTCTCGACATTTGGATCATGACCATACAATATTTACTTCGTATGAAATATTTATACTGTTTCAGACGTTAACCCGTTGGCTCCTAGATTACGGTTTTTTTTTTTTCCAATAGAGTGACACAGGTGCCAATCGGCTTTTGTATAGGTCGGGGGGGGGGGGGGGTAATATTAAGCAGCACTTACAATGTACAAAATGCACATGATGTTTAAATGCTTATATAGAACTGTAGCTCGATATATATTTTCTTGTACTGCGATAGCAACAATAATTCGGATGTCACTATGAAACGTTTTCCCCTGTATTGTATTTTCTGTGAATTTTCCATATTGTTACACCACGTTTTAACCCGAAAACCGCGAAACAAACGTAAAATTATCACCATAGTCATAAGGCTATACACTCCACGGTGAATAATCATAGTGTACGTTATCATTCAATGGGGGAGGGTGTGTGTGTGTGTGTGTGCGTGTGTGTGTATGTGTGTGTGTGTATGTGTGTGTGTGTGTGCGTGTGTGTGTGTGTGTGTGTGTGTGTGTGTGTGTGTGTGTGCGTGTGTGTGTTGGGGGTACATGAAGCTTTAAACTGATAGTTTATGATACCTTCTATCTGAATCTCTAACCGTGAACTAGCGCAATATTTTAAGTGATGCATATTCTGTTTAAATCACACAATAATATGAATGTCATCAGAAAAGCACATAATATATCTGAACATACCACGTTGAATCCAGGACTGATCTTCTGGCCTTTCCGTATTCAATTTCTAACGATCGATGATATAACATACATTTATATCTAAATTAGTACATGTATCTTGAAAATATTCACAATGAAGTGATTGCTTTGATTTACTCATTACAGCAGAAGCAGATAACGTAAATTCAAAAGTCCAATACATTTTATTTTTAAGCAAATCGTTTAGCGACCAGAAGCTACTCTTAAATTACATTGTCATTTGTTATTCAACCCCGCATGCTACGTCAAATTCCGAACTGATCTTTCCATTAGCTGATTATAAAACCACCGTAGCATCCTTATTTTGTTGCACCTGTCGAGTCATACGTCAGCTCTCGGTGCATCCATCGAAGTCAAAAAGGGGCGCTAAATCGTTCCGTTCTCCCCGTGCGAAGATGTCGCCTTGAGACTATGAGCAATATTCTGAAATGCTGTCATCTAATATGCCTACTAACTCACTGGGGAACGAGTGAAGGACAAACATTTATTGACCACAAAAACAGCAAATCAATTCAATTGCTCTTCTTTGTGGCCTCAAACCATTCAACTCATGAACCAATTCTCGTAAAATGAATGATTCTCACGTGGTTTATCTAGCTTACTTTTCGCAAGGAGACGCAATGCATTGGGCTCTGACAAATGCCCTGCTAGACGCTCGGTGACTACTATATTAGTAGAAAGCAGGGGTCACACATTGTAATAGGTTCATTATGAACTAGCACACCCCGCCCTTGGGTACCGCATGACTAAGAACAAAGTTGTACAACAGTTCACGATATTTAACGAGCGGGTACCAACCTAGATACAAGTTATTCAGAATGCCTAGTACACAATCTGTATTCACTTAATTTGTTGCAGTTATATTTTCCGCGTACACGTTTATGGGTGGATACCATAGCATACACTACATTTATTTTTTATCATGTTGTTATGCTTAGCGTCCATGTGCGATATATGTAGTCCTATGCACACCCTCCAGTCATGAGGGGAACATTGCAAGTCTAATAAAACAGCACAGTCATGGTTACTTGCATGACGGGAGCTTGGACTGAAGTAAAAAAAAAAAATGTGCATCGCTCTTGCAGAGATAAACTTTAACAACTTTTGTGAATATCAAATGGCGTATAGAAAAATACTTCGCTCCAAAGCTTCCTTCATGCTGTGCGACCTACAGATTGAATTGTAATTGGTTTATTTTCAATTTTGAATTTTAATTGATCTTAGGGATTATCGCCTATGATCGTGTATATATCATATACACACAGAGCACACCCTTACCTTACACCGCTAATGTGATTTTGAACTTGACAATCTAATCAACTTAATTAGAGTAATGCTATGGATCATACGTGAACATAAATGATATAAACAATTGTAATAGAATACGATTTTAAGAAGGCACAATAGCTTAAAATCTATGTTTAGATTTGGCAAAGAAGCTGATCCTGAAAAGCATACTAACAACAACATGCGTGTAAAAAAATGGGATGTTTATAGGTTTATTTAGTTCGTGCACTGTTAAAGAGAATGCGTTTTCGTCTGCCTCTTATTTCAAGATGGGGGACAATTGGTAGCCATTACCATATTGACTGTCTACGTTTATCAAAAGAAAACTCAGTAACAATATAGCTAATACATTTACCACCAATACCCCATTTAAATGTCCATTTATAGACAAACCGATAAGCCAATTTAGAACCTGTAAACGAGGGTTCAAAATCTGAATGTATTTCATACAATTCACTTGATCCATCCATCGCCACTATGGAATCATCTACATAGGTAAAATCCACGTCCCCCCCCCCCCTCTCTCTCTCTCTCTCTCTCCCTCTAATTCTCTCTGTCGCGCACGCGCTCTCTCTCTCTCCCTCTAATGCTCTCTCTCTCTCTCTCTCTCTCTCTCTCTCTCTCTCTCTCTCTCTCTCTCTCTCTCTTTCACCCCTCTCTCTGTTTGCTTATTCCTGGTCTTGGGAGTGCTGTTCCCCAATGTTTGGTTCATAGTGATTTATATTGGAATCTTACCATGTTAAAAATGCGATAGATGTCAACATTCCCATGCAGAAAATGGTGATAACGGTGAGGTATAATGCTTCACAAATATGAATTGAAATTGAATTGAAAGTTTTTTTTTATCAAAAATCAAACAACGCATCCCGAAAGCTGAATTGGCTCTGATGTACAATCGTGACATGTACACAAATTTGACATACAATTTACGTAGAAAGCTTAACTAATACTACGTGTATATTGAAAAACGAAACTTGCACAAAATTGTCCGAGGAATGTTTATTAGAAATCATGTAGTGAAGTGAGTCAGTGACCGCCGGGTGAAAAGATTGCTGAAGCGGTTCGGAGACCAGGAATGACATTCCTAGTTCTCATTTCCATGATCACCGCGACTTGACCGAGGATTACTGGTATTTTATACCAGACACGGCACGAACTTCCGCTAGTTGGCGGGATGTTGAAAGACCGCAACTCTCTCGTCGTGGGGCTATTAATAGTGACATTCATGTTCAAAAAGAGTGGGATTATTGAGCGACTAGTCCGAGGGGTATAAATTCCCCGTCGATGTATGCGCATGTCAGTTATCGTGCATCGAGACATGTCAGCTTACACGTCTCCTGAACATCGTCTTACGCATTCCATTGCCCAAGATATACAAACTTGTGCATTGGATGCACGGGGTGGCAACAAAAACAAACGATGAATAAGTCAAAAAGTAAAGAATATTTCCCATGGGGTGAAAACTTATGTTATCAAGTAGTCATGCTAGAAAAGGTTTATGTCCGGAAGAAGCCTTTTGGGATTCCCATAGGAACCCGTGTCGCCTCAGACATGTCAGAAAAAGGTCTTTAACAAAAGCCAGGACGATAATAGTATTATACACATTCAGGGCAGGGGAGATGGGGTGGGGGTTGGGAATTATATGTGTAAGACCGTCCTGGTTTTCATTCTCCAACCCCCAAATAGATGTAAACCCATCATGACGATTAAAAATACATACTTAATAATATGGACCCGAAACTGAAAACTACACAACACAGTATGGAGCGCATTGTACTAGGACAAACCAAACGGGATAGGAAGACACTCCAATGGATCAGAAACCAGACTTAAGTAGCAGACATGATACAATATGTCCGAACTAAGAAATGGAAGTGGGCTGGCCACCTTGCAAGGACATGTGATAATAGGTGAAAAACACGTATTACATCATGGAGACCATGGTTAGGTTCAAGACACAGGGGCAGGCAGAAGCTAAGACGCAGTGATGAGCTCACGAAGTTGATAGGATAGGCATTAAATGGATAACAATAGCACATGACATATATCTTTCGCATCAACGTAGGAGGCCTTCGCCCTGCAGTGGGCCTATCGTGGCGCATGATGATGATGATGACTTAATAATATATTTTGGTCAGGTAGCAGAGCTTAACAATGGAAGGTATGGTGGATTCGTTAGGGTATTTTGATAGTACAGATGTGCCACGTAAGGGCAATGGAGCGTGTCAAGAGATGGTTTCCTTGAAAGTGGTAATTGGAAATCCAGAGGAACGCCTTTCGTGTGAACTCCTCATACTCACTCCAGGGACGTCAAGTTATAATTGTCATAAGATAAAAGCACAAGGTCGTAATAGACGACGAAAGAGGATGTTACAGCAGGCTGCCTGTATCTCATCTCATTTTTTCGCATTATTGAACAACCATAAACAGCTGGAAGTGCTAGATTGTATGATATCATCAATGGAAAAGTGCATAGTGTTGGAAGGAATGAAATATATATTATCTTCTACCACCGCAGGGTATATAATTATATATGATGTTTATATCAAGTAATTACACTGCTCAATCAAAATTACAACTTTGAGGGTTAAAGGCCGTATGTCTTGTTCGCGTATTCAAATGAACGTCATAGTCTTAATCAACATGAATAAAGCTTAGGAAAGTAAGTAAGAGTACCATAGGTAGCCACGGACGACTGAACCGACGCACAAAATGCATAATTCCAGCGGCCCTCTGCATGCCGATTCGAGGTTGAGTACTAATGAGAAAATCACACCTTTTTACTCACCACACCTTTCATGAGGCTAACTAGGTTACTGTGAGTTTGATATACTTTGAAAATGACAGCTCATTTACAACATGCCCAATAATCTTTGCCGAATAAGATGCTTTGCAAGAGGTTTCACTCGCATTGTCAGATTTTTGGGTGGTAATGATACATGTTTTCAATTTCATTGGAGCCTTAACGTTACTGTGGTCTCTGCCTCATCCAATACAGAATAAAGATATTGTCACGAGATATCAAACAGTACAGCAAAATAGTAACAAGATAAGTGTTGAGGTGATATATCAAAGTGTATGAAGGATGATCGGGCCCCGTAACATAAAAGTTTGCGATCAATTCCAAATTTGAAAAATGAAGCCTGATTGGTTACTGGTCAGTCTTTTGAACAAAGAGCGCATGTAACAATGGTGTTGATTGGACATTGCCATTTTGCGATTGATTGCAAACCTTTATATTACGGGGCACAGGTGTGGTGAAATGGGAAGGTCATTCGATTGCCATACTGCCCTACTTTGACAAAAGGAAGCAAGCGACAAATCACTGAAATTTGAGTTGTTGATGTTTTGGGATTGCACCCAGCATTCTCTATATACAGGCAAAATCTGAAAAAAAAAAGATATTTATATGGATGCGAGATTTTCAATCTAAATTGATGTGGTATTGCATTTATGCAAAATGCAAGCGACTTACACATTTTGCTCATTTACAAGAAAAGTCTATATTGTTACTTACTTCATTTTGTCAAATTAGGGCAGCATACGTCATACTGGAAACGCACGATTGCCATTACAACATCATCTGATGATTGGTGCATTTACATGAGTTAGGAGGAAAAAAGTAGTATGCAGTGCGGTATAACATAACAAGAAATATACCTTCATGTTTGGCACGATAGTGAAACACGGACCCATCGGGTGTCATATGATTTTAGTTTACTTGATGTATGTTAATCATGTTATTTGTTTTTTGTTTTACATTTATGTATACATATATATATATAGGCAGGGTATCAACATAAATACTTCTTGTTCAATATGGAAAATGTATTGGCCGTCTGCATGTTTGCTTAAGACTTCCATCACCTTCATCATTCTGTGCGTTTTAATTTACTTGGTGAAAATGTTACATTTGTTGTTCCTGCTAATAAATTAAATCCACATACAGTCTGGAATTAAGGTTATTCAGCGTTTCGAAACCTAACTCTGCAATTGCAGGTGTCCTATTCTACATGTATGGATTACAAACGTGCCTGGGTGAAATATTTGTCTTGTCTTGTCCGTTTTTCTTCGGCACGGGTCAGGAAGAAATAAGAGAGCTTCTTACCTATAAAAGAATAAGATATGGCATTAGGATGTACGTTTAATCTCTTGAGCGCCAGATAAAATGCTGCTCTATGAAAACTGTGTACAGTACTTGTGAATAAAGTCATACGCGGCACACTGAGGGTTAATAATTTGGGGCTAGGAAATGAGGAACAGGCTGGAATATAGGCCAGCACTCGTGAGTGCGTGCGAGAGCCGAGATAATGAACTTCTGTGGCTGTGGTGATGGCGGCGGCGGCGTGCTCTAAGTAAAAGAAGCAGCGGCCGCTCTTCAAGAACTGCTTGGGATTGAATTTCATAACGGTGCTAAGAATTTTCCTCGCTCTGGACGCGGTCACTGGTAAGTGATGGCGTTTCGAGTATAAACGAGATACGAGGGGGAAAAAAGAAGGACTGAAGAATGAAGACAAACGAGTGAAGCACCCGTGTGGTTTAAGCCTTGAGAATGAGAGGCAAAATAATTTATCTTAAATAACGGCAGCTTTTTCTGGATCGGAAATAGGTTTTTTTTTAGACATCAGCGACATTCTGAATCATGATTTCCTGATTTCATATGTGGTAAAGCATGTTATCAAAGCTGAACGTTATTTTACATGCACATGACATACTTGTAGGACCATTATTGCTTATAAAGTAAATAACGAAAACATTTTTTTTTCACTGATTCAATGTGTTCACAGACACAGACACATAACTCACACAGGCACGCAAATGCATACACACAAACACAATATACACACGCACACACAATGTACTCAAGCATTTAATTGATGCATATCTTGTCCCAGTTTTCAGAGCTGTGGTAAATAAAAGATAGTAAACATGATAGAACACGTAAGACTATTTATGTAGAAGTTGTTATAAGCGTTACATGAATTCGCGAAAGGAAACTTGTTAAAGAGAAACAGAAAGAGAAAGAGGGGAAGACGGAAAAGAGAGAAAATGATGGGGAAAGTGATAAGTAAATAAACAAATAAAATGCTGCCAGTGCTATAGTACTGAACATCGTACCAGAGATCAACGAGCAAAACGCACCTAATGAATCCACCAGATGCCAGCTTCAGTTCCTTTGGACAATGCACGCGTACATAGAAGTTTGTTCAAACGCATGTGTTTAATGGTGAAATCGTCATAGAATTTATAAGGAGTGTAACTTATAGTTGAGTCAGGGATGTTACAAAACTTCGACAGGTTGATTTCTCTAATACGGCCAATGTGCGAAACAAAATAAGGGTAACATAGTGAGGAATAGAACATTTCATACTCTATTAACATTTCACCTCTATCTGTTTCGACTTGTACATCCTCTCCCCGCGTCCTTTCTGGCTAGAAAGTTTGTTCAAGCAACCCTGTCTCTTCTTTCTCATTCGTTTCTTGTTTGTTTCATTCCAATCCCCTTCATGCTCTTCAGTTTTTCGTTTTCTCTCTCTATTTTTTTCTTTACCCCCCCCCCTCCCCTCTCTCTCTCTCTCTCTCACTCTCTCTCTCTCTCTCTCACTCTGTCTTTTTCTATCAGTCTCCCTCTCTCGCTGTCTCTTTCGCCCTTTCGGTCTTTTTTTTCTTTCTATCCCTCTCCCCAACCCACTTCTCTCTCTCTCTCTCTCTTCTCTCTCTTCTCTCTTTCTCCCCCTCTCTCTCTCTCTCTCTGTTTTCTTCCTATCATTGTCTCCATATCTCTCTGCCCAACCCTCTCTCTCTCTCTCTCTCTCTCTCTCTCTCTCTCTCTTCTCTCTTTCCCCCTCTCCTCGCCTCCCCTCCCTCTCTCTCTCTCTCTCTACCCCCACCCTCTCTCTCTCTCTCTCTCTCTCTCTCTCTCTCTCTCTCTCTCTCTTTCTCCTCATTTAATTCTCCTTATCGCTCCTCTTTCATCAGAGCAATTGAAAGACATACTATGAAGTTGATTCGGCCTCTTCTCTGGATACTTTTCATGAACATCAATTTATACATGATAGCATGAATTCGTTGCTGATCTTCCATCAAAATATCATTTGTCTGCAGCTGCCTATCTGAGTATTAAACTTTTTACAGCTCTTCTTCTACGTATCATCTCTTAGCGGGTGACCAAATTAGGAAGGCACAATGCAAGGCACAGCGCACCGGAATGATTTTTCTCCGTCGCAGCATCACTTTCCACCGAAATGTAATTGAAAAGCTTTACTTCGCAGAGCAATGTTCATACTGACACACATTCTTAACCTATTCGCAGGGCACGTTGTTGTAAGAAGGTGCAGGATTGTCTGACATCATTTACGAGTCAGCGCATATGTTACTAGAAGGAAAATTGTATTCGGCGTTTGCCTGAGCAATGCATATACATTTAGTACTGGTCACTGTTTGATAATGAACTTTTGGATCCACTTGGTTAGTACACAAACCTTACACAGACCCTGCGCCTGCGGAAGTTAGCATGGAGTGTTGGTGAACATGATCGAGCCGCAGAATAATACAACCAACAACCCCAACAACAACAGCTGCAGGAAGAAATACAGCAAAGGCGAAATACGGTCATCAATTATGCAAAGCATTCATTGTAGTGTACCAGTGTTTTTTTTTATTCCACTGAAATGTTTAAAAAGATATATTTGATCGACATGCATTGGTAAATAGCAAATTTCCCTACTGCCATGACTGTTACTACTTGGAGCGTGCTAATGTTCTACTATACACCTGTGGACGAATTAGGCACATCGCGAAGTAGGAACGCCATTTTGTTTTAGTCCGAAACGACATAATGAATATCGATCAACTTGCGGTCCCGATCACATGTCCTTTCATGCGGCACTCTGCTGTTTGCCGTTTTGCAGAGCGAAATACAATCGTCCCTCCCGCCTATGTGGAAGTATTATAGTTCACCACAGCGCAAGCCTATAGCGGATGTATATTCCACTAACCTCAACTAGCGAAAAAAAGTCAAAGGAGGAATGATTTTAATAATAAAAATAGTAGTAATAATAATTATAATAATAATAAGAAAAAGAAGAAGAATAGTAATAATGACAATAATTATCGTTTTTATAGAGCGCTTTCCTAGTAGGAAGTACTAACAAAAGCGCTCGATTATAGCGGACATGATCATCATTATTAAAATAATGTGGGTGCGGTGACAATCATGTAGAACAGGAAAAGCTGTACTCCTATCAGAGCATAGCAAAACTATTGGGTGTATCTACGGTCAGCCCTTTGACAGGCCAATTTTTTTATATTCAGAACATCTTTGCCAGGTTGAAATTATCTTTTATCTGATTCTAAACGTGTGCAAGTGCGTTTTAGGACCTCCGTGTACTTATAGATTTATTCTAAATTCCATTATCTGCCCGCTACAAACATTTTCCCAGTACCATAAGCGCATTTTGTATACATGCTGCCAAAAGCAGTTTGAGTGAAATACATATCAACATGTCATCCCTAAACAGGGCCCTATTTTAACGCTTTATGCACACAAATATTGTGTTACGGTCTCCTAAATCAAGATATCCATTATACTTAAATCCTTGTAACAGGATGAAATATCTTGATGTGAATGTCACTGATCTGTTTTGACATGCTTGGTGTACTAAAACATTTAAGTCTGGTCGCGTTTATATTCAATGTGACTTGGTTGGTTGAGTGGCACAATTACACGTAATAAGTTTCAGAAGTTGGTATCTTTACGTGGGATGTTTGAATTATACTGATACAACTTGGGGATATTCTTGTATGCTCACTGCTACGGCTACTACCTACCAGTACTATACTACTACTGATATTACTATTAATATTACTATTACTACTTCTACTACTCCTTCTACTACTACTAGTTCCACCACTACTAACTACTACTACTACTACTACTACTACTACTTCTTCTACTACTACTACTACTACTACTACTACTACTACTACTACTACTACTACTACTACTACAAATAGTATTATTAAAAGTAGCAGTAATAAAACAAGTATTGGTAATAAAGAAGAAGTAGCAGTAGTAGAAGTAGTAGTAGAAGTAGTAGTAGTAATAGTAGTAGTAGTAGTAGTAGTAGCAGCAGCAGCAGCAGCAGTCGTCGTCGTCGTAGTAGTAGTATTAGTACTCGTAGTAGTAACAGTACAATGAAACCTCATCGAGCGGTCCTTATTTACAGGTTTCACTTCAGTAATAGTAGTAAAAGTAGTAGTAGTAGTAGTAGTAGTAGTAGTAGTAGTAGTAGTAGTAGTAGTAATAGAAGGAGTAATAGTAGAAGTGAGTACTGGTAGCAATAGTAAAAATATTAATAAGTTTGTTTTATGAATCGTAATAGTAATTGCTGCGAAAGCAGTAGCAGCACTGTGATATTTGCAATAGGACCAACATATGAAGTATTTGTATTGGAAGCAATATTGTTATTTACCGATGACATCAATCAAGTGAAACAAACATCATGAATCATCGAGAGGTGCATATCCTAAACTAATTCAGTGCGTGCAGATAAACGACAACATGTTTGTTTTGTTTTTCCTTGCCAAGCATAAACCATCCGGTTCATTGTATGACGTCACCTGTATCACATGTGTACTATCATGACTATGTGCAGTGGATGTTAGTACGCTACCCCTTTTCCTTTCAATCCTGTTAAGAAAAACATGTGACTGTCCACCCCAGCAACCACTGCACACCTTTTGTCGACCTCTGTACATGCCGCAGGTAATATGGAACAGCCGCCCCCCCCCCCCCCCCCCCCCCCACGCGGGAGACTAGCCGTCCAGCCTTCGAGAGCGCGCGAAACAAGCGCTACAAATTAAGAACATAATCAGATCGTCTGCATCTTACTGACATCTATACAGACCTGCAGGCACTGATGGACACTTTTGCATGTGTGTCTTTGGCGATGGAAGGGTGGCGGTGTCGCTAGGAATGTGCGAACAAATCAAAACCGACCCTTGATACACTGATTACTAATCCACACATCATACTAGTATAATTTTCGTCAACAACTCTCTTGATTGACGAACATGAAAGGCGCGTGGGAAGGTTGCATTTGTTATCTCATTTTCGCGACACTGCGCACAATAACCAAACTGGGTCAATCCATCTTAAGTAAAAGACCCTGCCAAACACTGGAGTGCAACAACATGTCCTCATGGCGCCAGCCCTATATATTTTGGTATAAACCGCAAGGATTGTGGATTCTTAATAACTGGTTCAGCGAAATGTTACAGAAAAGATAATGTCATGTTGCTATGGCCACGGATGTCCCCTGAGTTTGTAAGGTATGTTACTTTGTCATTAGGACGAGATTTCGTCTATGAAGTTCGAGTTAAGGTCCGCTTTGAAAGCGCATGGCGTGCTCGTTAGATGGCCGAGGCAATGCGGCCACTTTGCATCGTGCAAAGAGGATTCTGGAAAGTGAAGATCTATCAACACGTATGGTACCAGCAGGGTAGGGCACTAGTAAATTACCAAATGTGATGTCGATGTTGCCTTTAATCGATGTGGCGTTGCTAGAGAGCAAAAAGGTGACATATGTTGCAGCTAAAAGGCGACTGCGAAACCGCTCGCCACATTTCTCCTTCAGTCGAGCTTACCTTTTCAAGAGTTACACTTCAGCGTTTAATGGTGCTGTGCAAAGACAAATGCGGAATCGAAGAAACAGAAGCTTGGGCATACAACGTCTAGATTTCAATGCGGTAGGAAACATAAAGAGAGAGAGAGAGAGAGAGAGAGAGAGAGAGAGAGAGAGAGAGATGTGAAAAAGAGTGCAAGAAATATGAGACGGACAGAAAATGAAGGAGAGAGAGAAAAAAAAAGATCAAGCGAGAGAGACAGAGAGAGAGAGATAGAGAGGGGTGGAACAGTGTGTGTGTGTGTGTGTGTATGGGGGGGGGGGGGTAAAAGAGAGGAAGGGGTAGGTGAGAGGGAGAGAAAGAGAGGGAGACATACATACAAAAAGAGAGCTGGAAAGAGGAAGAAAAAAATCTGGTGTGAGAAAGTGAAGAGGAGTAGTATACGAGAACATCTGAAGATACAGGCATGACAAAGAGTGCTTTGGTGTAAAGCAATTATGTTAAAAAGGACTGAAAACAAAACATGACAATGGTACGGGAGATGAGAGACAATGGAAGGGAGAGGGGAGGAGGTAGAGGGAGAGAGAGAGAGAGAGAGGCAGAGAGAGACAGAGAGCGAAAGAGAGAGAAGGAGAACGGAAGGAGAGAGAATGTGAGAGACAGAAGGAGAAAAAGGGACAGAGTGTGTTGAGACAGAGAGAGAGCGAGAGAGAGAGAGAGAGAGAGAGAGAGAGAGGGGGAGGGAGAACGAGAGGAGAGAGTGTTTGATAGAATTATAGAGAAAGAGAAGAGAGGGTGTGAGAGAGAGGGAGAAGGAGAAAGAGTGGAGAGAGTGTATGTGTGTGTGAGAGAGAGGAAGAGAGACAGAGAGTGAAAGAAAGACAGAGACAAAGAAAGAGAGAGAGAGAGAGTGTGTGTGTGTGTGAGTTGACATGAGAACGTTAGTGGGTGTTGGTAAGAAGAGTGGAATAAGAATGAGAGATAAAGTTGCTTCAATGAAATGTGAACGTAAAGAATGAGAAAGACAACCCTGTCATCACGACCAGCATGACCAGTGCCAGTGAACAGTGGCAAGGCATCTCGCTTTCCTAGTGGGTGAAAATAGGTGACATGAAGAGAAGGATACGTTCTGAAAAAAAAAAATGGGTGGAATTAAACAGTGAAATCGCGGCGGACATAGCAGAGGTCGGTGCAACCAGAACGGAGGTAACAAATCCATGCGTAGTAAAGAGTGAAGGAAAGGAGTAAGTGGATTGGGATACAACGACAACGATAGAGAGAAATGAGGCGGCGGGGTGGGGAGGGGGGGGGGGGGGGGCAGTGAGGGAAAAGGGTGACATGTGGGGTGGGTCTACTATGCATAGCAGTGTTAATTTTCATGAAAGCTCTTGGGAACAACAATCAATTTGCTCACATGTAGAAAGTAAAGAGAAAGCACCGTAGAAGGGCGCTTCATTTTAAACACATTGGATAGAGTAAGGCTTGCGCGGTCTTTGGTGAAGCTTTTCTAGAACTCCACATAAAGGCCCCAGACAAATTACGCACCAAGAGAGGCCAGGAAATACAGTCTGTATCCTGACCACGTAACAAATATCAGTTACAAATGCCTTCTAGATTTTCCTCTCTCATCTAGTTCCTCACTTTCACACCACATAAAATCTTCTAATGAAGGGAGAAAAGACGTCCGCGTAATAAAATCATTATCGCCGGCGGCGGTGATACGTACTTAAAAAACGGGTCCTCTCACGTGTGGGGCTTGATGGATATTACTCCGAGGGAGGGTGCCAACGCTCTTTCCCGAGTGCATTTTATCAGGGAACATAACTCTCATTGGTGTGAGGGGGAAGTTCGTCAAAAAAACTGTGCTACCAGGTACGAACTGCGTTAAGTGAACACGCTTGGCGCTCGTGCTTTACCAAATGAGCTTGAAAGTTCATGGAATCAGCCGTGACAGATCAGTGATTCTCATTTATATGGGGTTTGAAGGTAGGCCCTGATCATGCTGACGTTTGAGGCGAAAACCTACACATACCACTGTATGCCAATAGGGGAATTTTCAAACTAGCCACGTGGAGAGTTACGTTTTTGGTGTTGTAATAGAGTCACCATTGCATTAACGAAATAACATGATTTTCTTACGATTCTTTATCGATAACACGAAAAATTGATGGATGACAATACCAAACTACACGTCAATCCGAATCACATGATGCTACTCCACACTCCCTCTTACTACTTAATATTGATGATAATATTTTAGAATTGTTTCTCAGTTTTCAGAAATGTATTAAGTTCAACTCCCACGGTTTCTTTTGTCACCAAGACGGCGCCAAATTATGATGTTTGTAGATGAGTATCAAATATAGAAATGAGATCCCGAAGTTGATAAAAAGCGGCTCTCATTTTCGTTTGTTTTACGTCAAACTTAACTTTTTTCCGGTGCACCAGTATCCGCACTTCGCAATGACGGGGGCAGGAATCTTGTAATATGAACTCGGAATTCCAAGATCGCTATATCAATGATGGTGCCACGAGGAACATGTCTGATCACTATATTATATTCATTTGTTGAATATAAATGGTTTCGTTCTTCAGGAGAGGTGGAATCTAGTTTTGCTAATGCCGAAACGTGCCTAATGAACAATCATTAAAGATCCACTCTACCACTGATCGCTGTACGATATTTGCATCATCATACACGAAAACTCTCTCCCGATTGGATATCGTTTTTCAGTTTCATAACTTGCAAATGATATCAACAGTAAATGTTATCTGATGATCAGTATTTTACATGATCTGGGTATCAAATGGATTGGGGCGCCTGAATGATCAGGGGTAATGCAAACGAATCCAGGATCGTTACTCACACCCACTCACTGGCGGTGGAATCCTTCCTTTTTTTTTCAAGTATCAACCATCACTTTAACGGGACCAATAAATCGACATTAGTTCCTCTCCAGTGAGAGCACATATAATTGTAGTTAAGAAAAGAGCGCACCAAGCTCACAACAGTTTCATTCATGTCTTTTTGCATCCACTGGTCCGTTTGATTTATGCGTCTTTGTACAAGCGTGCTTGCACTGCCGGCGTGCATCTACCGACAGCGTGCATGCAGTACATGCCCGACAAAGCAGTGAGCACATCGCTGGTTCTTGCTGCATTATGCACACAAACTTATTTCATATACCATTTTATATGGGGTTTGTCTGCATTAATGGTGGAAAAAGCCGCTCATAGCACGTTAAGAGTTAAGCG
>OZ022584.1:11823071-11833071 GCA_963669155.1 Arbacia lixula
AAATGTCGTGAACATATTGAACGCGAGCTGCCCAGATACCGGAGCTTATAACATAATCCACTTATTGTTTGCACTCACTTAGTCGAAATTATGCCTGCGTCCTGTTATGTTTGTTGAAGGGAGAGGTCTACATTAAGCCAGCCTTCAAGAAAAACTTTACTCGCGCAAGAAATGGAGAGAGTGTTTGTGTGTGTGTGTGTGTGTGTGTGTGTGTGTGTGTGTGTGTGTGTGTGTGTGTGTGTGTGTGTGTATGAAAAAGAGAGAGAAAGAGAGAGGAAGAAAGAGAAAGAGAGAGAGGAAGAGAGAGAGCGAGAGAGGGAGAAAGAGAGAGACAGACAGACAGACAGACAGACAGACAAACAGAGAGGCAGGTAGAGAGACAGAGACAGAGAAAGGGAAGGGTAAGAGCGTGCAACGTGCGCAGTAAAAATACATATTTCATCAAGTAGAGTGTTAATAATTCGACAAGAGACTCAGGATTTCCGGGAGATGGTGGATGCGACAGCGCGAAGTAGAGACTAAAAACGAGATCTAAAGAATAAATGTGGAAGCTCTGGCTCAACTTAAGACGTCTTGTAACAAGTGCTTGAGGGCAAAAGCTACATATCACATTCAAGAAAAAGTGCAGCAGGTTGTGGTTACACTTATATCTTAATCCTTGTCGCACCATGTCCGAAAGGAGGGATACCCTTCCACTATTACGTACTTGATAATCTTCGAGAGCTTCATCTCGAATCAGGATTTTAGATATAATATATACATGATATACATCGAGGAATGCCTATTCTTGACTTTTATTATTTTCGGTTCTCACATGGTTTTGGGTAGGACGAATATCAGCGAATATGTATCATTGCTAAAGCTAATAAAAGCGAATGCTAACTAAGAATTGTGTAACACCATATTCTTAAAGTGGTTTACCAGCCGGAATTGAAATTGTCGTCATTTATTTTGTATATCTCTCGCAATGTGCAATAATTCACGAGACATGCAAGGCGTGTAAATCGAGTGACTTTAGAGATTTTCAGAGACACACACCTTTGTTTAAAAAATATGTCTTTGTCTTAAAATCCATTGTCAATCTGTTTTTCTTCCTTTCTGTTTGTATTTAACTCAATTTATCACCCATGTTGTCAAAGTTTCATTCTGTTCTAACACTTTCACTATCACATGAATTTGTTATGTATTTCAACCGGAGTATTTTTGGGCGGACGGAAAGAAACGACGTAAACTTAGACGGGTAAATACGGTCCAGCATCGATTATGCAAACAGTATTATGTACACGATTCAAAATCCTGACCGTTGCATTGTTCTATTTGTATTAAGATTACTGTAGATCGTTGATATCCACAGATCGTTATCTTTTATTCCTACTTCTGCCTTTGTTTTACTTTCCATTCATTTGTATAGGTTTGTATGAACTTCTTTCTCTCTCTCTCTCTCTCTCCCTCTCTCCCTCTCTCTCTTTCTCTCTCTTTCTGTGTCTCTGTCTCTGTGTGTCTCTCTCTCTGTGTCTCTCTGTCTCTCTGTGTGTCTCTCTCTCTCTCTCTCTCTCTCTCTCTCTCTCTCTCTCTCTCGCTCTCTTTCTCTTTCTCTCTCTCTGCCTCCATCTCTATCAATTTATTCACCTTCGTTCCCTTCTTTTTTCCCCGATTGTCAATTTCTTCTGGCCAGCTTTCTCCGGTGCAGCAAGTCGATGTTCTGTTTTAAATTTCCCCATTTTCTGAATCTGTATATTTTTATTTTCGTTCTTCAGCCCCGAGTCGCCCTCTGTGTCTTCTTCTGTCATGTGGTCATGCTTTACCCCAAATCATCTCTCTCCTACTTTATTCCCCGTACTCCCTCCTTTTCGTCATGTTCGTCTCCGGTCAGTGTCGATGTTCCCAAAGACTGATAAATGAATCCATGATACTCACTTAATCCGCATACTCCCTCCGTCACCCCCTCCTTCTCTTCTGACATTTCCCCGACCTTTCCCCCGATCTCTCAACGACGTTTCCCTCCCATTCCCTCCCCCCACCCATCCCTTACCCTCGTTCGATACCATTACGGGCAAGCGGTAATATCGAGTCAATCCTCGCTGAAAACCCTTAATCGGTTTCCGGTGGCCGCTATGAGGGGTCGACCGAGTGCAATCGATTTATATTCATTGGATTGCGTCGACAACCCGCTGTCTTCTTAGAACAATGGCGTCCCGCGCTGATTCCATTTTGCACTCGGAGAAAATCGGGATCAGATTTGCCGCTGAGTTGGGTCATTTTCTCTCCGGTTTTTGATAAATTGAAGATCAAAGAAGAAAGAAAAGGTAAAACACAATGGGGTATATACAGAAAAGAGATACTTAGAGAGGTACAGAGAGATAGAGAGAGAGGGGAGAAGGAGAGAGAGATGGGAAAATGGAAAGAGGGAGAAGGAGTGAGAGAGAGAGCGAGAGAGAGTGTGGGGTGGGGGTAGGGGTAAAAGAGGAGACTAGATCGCCAAAAAAAAGAGCACTTTTCGAAATTCTACAAGCGCATTCAATGATACATGAAATCACAAACAATAGGAAAAGTGTTGAATATGAACAATGCTTGGCTTACAGGACTCGAAGTCCAACATTTAAAAACGTATCGAGTCAGTAGGTTAAGCTGACAGCTTCTGTACTCAAACTCGTGTTCTTTGTACAGACATGTACAGACAAATCCTGCAGATTAGCAATCATCATGTCTGGGATTAAATGATCTTTTCCAGAACAATCCCCAAGTTCGGGCTGGATTTTGACACGTCGTGTTGATTATCTGCTTCCCAGCCACAGGGTAGGGAGTCCCTGATCCGTGATCCCGTCCCAGGTCCGTCCTTCCCGTGCCGTCCTATCATTGTCTATCATATACAGTCATGTCTGTCTCTTTGTCTTCTTCTAGGTGTTGAACAAAACTATATAAATACTTTTTGACTAGTTCACAACTCTCAATCATCAGCCACCATTTTCTTCTACTTCTATTTCATCCCATTTATTTCCGGTTTAAGACACCGAAAACTAAAGCTAAAAATAGTCGTGTGTAAGTGTTATAAAATATAAAAATCACCTCTCTTCTTTTCACTTTTCATTTCCTTTTCTCACCCCATAAGTGGGGTAATTATCCAAAGGATTCACCAACATGGTGTTACTGAAAGTTTAACTATTTTCTAATATTAAAACTGTAGATACTTTTGAAAATGATGAAAAAAAAACTACATCACGAATCAAGCTAAAAATCGGCACATCATAGAGTCAAAGGCAAGTTACGTGACATTCCATCAGTTGATGTTTTATAATTGGTGTTCTATAATCCCTGGAATAATTTATGAAATGCTAAAAATGTTCACTTTCGGATAAATTTGGACCTAGAAATGTGTGTGTACCACATAATTAATTCAGAACACATCAATGACAATTGTGTACCAAACACTGTCAATCCACGAGCAACTGGCACCATAGTGAAATCAATATTGCGTAATGCTTCTGGCAGAAAAGAAGGGATGGGTTGACATGTGTGATGGACAATGGCCGTTGTTTTAAATTAATTATGTTATAAACACAACTATTTAGATCCTAATTCGTCCAAAAGTTAAAATCTCATTAAGATATTCACAGGATATTCAAAAGAAAAAAAGCTTGATGAAATGTCACAATACCCGCTTCTATTTTTTTTTTCAATTCTTGACTTTATGATGTGTCTGATGAATTGTTTTAATTATTATTCAAAATTGTCAAAAACTTTCTTCCAACACCTTCAGATAGGGTTATATCCCCCTTCCATCCCATTTGTCCCCTCTGCTCTCGTCTCCTGCCCACGCCCTCGTTCTGTCAGACCTACTCGTATCAGTCAATGTTGATGTCCAGTTTTTAGACATGCTGAACGAATGTGTCTTTATTATCGTGCCCGAGATGAGTATCAACATCAAACAATGAAAGCTGCAGTAGAAAAAAAAATGTTAAACTGTTGTTTGATGTTTTATACGTACTTAATTAAATTTGATTTGTAAAACATGGCAGTGCGGGATCAAGATAATCGTGGCATTCTTTTGAAGTTAGATAATCTAATCCATCCACTTATAATGAAATGTGCCACAAGCGCAACTTCATCCTACCCCCCCCCCCCCTCTACATCTATCCGTCTGTGTGTATCTCTTTCTCTCTCTCTCTCTCTCTCTCTCTCTCTCACACACACACACACACACACACACACACACACACACACACACACACACACACCATTCTCTCTCCATGCTATCTCCGTGTCCCTTTTTCCCGGTTTTCCTTTCTGTCTCTTTAAGTTGTTTTGAAAACGACCTCTAAACATTTCTCTCTCTCTCTCTCTCTCTCTCTCTCTCACACTCAATCCACTCTCTCTCTCTTTCTATCTCACCTTCTCTCTCTCTCCCTCCCTCTCTCTCTCTCTCTCTCTCTCTCTCTCTCTCTCACTCACTCCACTCTCTCTCTCTTTCTATCTCACCTTCTCTCTCTCTCCCTCCCTCTCTCTCTCTCTTTCTCTCTCTCTCTCTCTCTCTTTCTTTATCTACTCCGTTCCCTATCCCCGCCCCTCTCTCCCTGTTTGTCGCCTCCCATGTCGTCTATCTGACCCTCTCTGTGTCCTTCTCTCTTTCCATATTTATCCATTTTTTAATCTTATCCTACCTACAGCTGAGGATCAATATACCTCAGCTGCTACACATCAAACTTTCTCTAGATTCCACAATAACAGAAATATAATTCTACGCAGCGCACACTGCCGTATCGACTCACAGTCTATATTTCTTACCTACGCACGGCTAATAATTACTGTCATGTCACTTGGGGGTAATCTGAACTTTCTCATTGATCAGTAATATCTGATTTGGGGGCCAAACCTTAGCACCCCCAGGGCATTATGTACCAATGAATACGAGCGTCAAGTTGTCATGAGGAATGTACTGCGTTCTGCTGGACGCTGCATTCCCATTATCAAAATAATTTGATTGATTTTTACGGTATTTATATGTATGAATAAGCAGCTTGTTATTGATTATGGTGTAGGTGTCGAAAATCATTTCCAACCTTTATGAGTATATTTAGAGGGAAATATATAATCATAATAATTTACAATGCGCGTGGGTATGTGTTTATAGTGCCGAATCTAAAAAAGTTTCATATTTTTTTCAAGCTATATTAAAATCCGATCTACAAGTAATCATTATGTATCATTACCAGAATAACATAATTGTTTAAAAAGGAGTCCAGAGAAAGGCTGACATATGTTTTCAAAAAATGATAGAGAATATGTTGCCTGTGTTGTGAACGTATTTGTGAATGCATGTGACAGAAAGAGAAGAAGAAGAAGACAGTTTTTAAAGCTCGAATGAACATAATGAAGGGAACGAGACAGATACTGATTGGTATGTGTTATTGTATGAAGGCATAGTTATAGAGAAAGGGGTAGAGAGAGAGAGAGAGAGAGAGGAGGTGGGAGATATGGTAGAGAGGGAAGAGGAGTGGTGAGGAGAGAATATATATGCATGTAGACATAGTCAACTAAAGTCATGAAACTGAGAAAGCGAGAGAAAGAGAGAGAGAGAGAGAGAGAGAGAGAGAGAGAGAGAGAGAGAGAGAGAAAGCAGATATAGAGCTGACGTGACCAAGATAAAGAAGAATGTTAATGTAACTAAATCAATAAGATAAACAGCAGTCGGGTTCATTACAATTTCCATCATTGCTCGCCATTAAAGCTCTTGATTCCAGTCCTCACACCCCAATAGTCACGGTCTCCTCATTTAACCCAGAGGGGTGTCTCTCCTCCCTTCCCTTGCCGTCTGCTCCCCGAGCACGATGATACTATTGCCTGGTACCCCGAAGCTGTTGACAGGTGCTCTGTGCCACGCTGTCGCTTAAAGTTGACCCCTAATCTTGGCAAGAGGGGAAAAAAGGCCACCTTTGAGATACAAAGCAAAAGTACAGACGGTAAAATATCCTGAAGCTCCGATTAAAGACGGGTCACACTCACATTATAGGAGAGTGATTATGAATATCAACTTTGCAGGCAAAATTGCGCGGAAGATGTTGGGTGTTCACGTATTAAAGATACGTATATAGTTGTGATACTGATGTGAAAAAAATAGCTCATTGGGTTGTTAGTCCGTGCTATGATCTGATTTTGTTATTTGATATTAGGTACAAATCAAAGAAATAAATAAAACCGTACTGATTTGTGAAAAAAGTGAATACTGGTAGTTCATTCTTGTCGAATGAAGCTTCTTTTTCCTTGGATTCTAAGAATTGCGCAGAGCCACCGTTATTAAAAATGTCAGACAATCAGACAGTCTTTGTCAGAGTAAGACAATCATTGAAATAAAGACTAACAATTTCGAAAGAAAAACTAAAAAAAAAAGTACTGATAAACTTTAATGCAATTGTTCTCAAGTAATCATTCAAATGGCACTGACTCGTAACTTAACACTTTTATTTTGACTACTCCATTGATGTTCCTTGAGCTTTAAGTTGTCCTAGGGGGACTTCCAGATGTCTCTTCCTCATCTGACTGTCACTGAAATTGTTTCCAATCCTGCACCTGTATGGGGAACATGACACCCGTCCCAGGAAGAAATGGCAACTTAATATCTACCGTAGATGACAGCTTGTGAGCGGGGGGGACGTGAGAAATTAACCAGGCTAGGCGGCTGTGGTAATACTACCACATTCGAGGTGAACTCTGATACCGTAATCGATCATTTTTCCGTTTCAAGATGTCGATACGAGCCATTTCCGAGAAAACTATGATATGAGTTTCGCTCTTCGGTCCGAGATGAATTGAGTATTTAAATATAGTGAAAATACCACCGTGGTTATACCAACCAAGAATAAGCCCATCCTGGGACATTCTCAACATGTCATTATATTGTTTAACTAATCATCTATTACTAAGCAAGGTATTAAGAATTCACCGATTTTGGGCCGATGGGTACATTAACACATGTAAAGGCAAAACTTGCAGGTAGGTTAGGAACCCTAAATCCAGCTCTATTCGCGATCTCCGACGGTTACTTCTCATTTTCCGATTGTATTGCTATCATGTGTACACAGTTTCTTTATACTTTAAGTGTGGTATATCGTTAGCACATAATACAAGTTAACTGTGTTAACGTTAGATACATAGATACCAATCTTGAATGTGTTCAGCGCAATATCCTGTTCAATCACGCGCATTTCACAGTGCGAACGCAATTGTCGTCGACTTCCCGGCACTTTAAATGCCATTTCTTCTGACCACACTTTGAAATGCACTACTTTCTCCCTCTAGTTCGGTTGATTACACTTTCACATATGAGTACAGGCCGATATGTCCATCCTCGCATTTCCGTGGTTTGTCCAACTTCACTCCAACACAAATCTGGGCCTAGGTATACTGTGCACTGACACAGTGATCGACATTCCAAACGAAATCAACTCAGACATCTGCTGAAGTAATTGAAATTCCTCATCCTTGAAATATTGTTCCGTCCACTGTTGCAGAAGATTCATTTTCACCTGCTCTTCTCACTTCCGACATGTGATGTTCGTCTTATCCTGAGTGATCTACAAGAATTTATATAATTGCAGTTTTGTTAGAGCAGAAATTTAACTTACATGAACATTTCTTAATATGTTATCATGTTATTACCTCTGCAGCCCCATGTCTGTATTATTTTGAGATCATGTAACTACCTAGTTGTGATTGGAATTAAAATTTCCATTTCTATTGGAAGGCGAGTGATGTATACAGATTTGATTAAGACATTTTATATAATATGTATATAATTCGTATATCACTATTGCTCACACATACATTGACAGCGACAGAATAATTGGCCTTGGAAAGTTCATCGAAGGCGCCACAGGCCAACCACGTGGTACAAGTAACCCGCGCAGTAAGCTGGGTCCGTCATCTGCTTAAGCGATCGAAACTCTTCAAGGGTGAAAAGCCTGGCGAGGCCTGGCAATTAACACTGTTTGTGAGGAAGCGGAACTAATTTTGACACTGGTGCCTTCATGTATGATTGACATGAGGGGTAATTCGATCTCATCACCAAACCCCTTTATCCTTCTTACAACGATTCTTCATATGCGTATTGTCCTCTTTCTTTGCCCGCTTCACATGGTTCTGTACATGTACTTTTCATTCTTTTGGTTTCTTCTTCTTCTTCTTCTTCTTCTTCTTCTTCTTCTTCTTCTTCTTCTTCTTCTTCTTCCCCTTCTTCCTTTTCTTCTTCTTCTTCTTCTTCTTCTTCTTCTTCTTCTTCTTCTTCCCCTTCTTCCTTTTCTTCTTCTTCTTCTTCTTCTTCTTCTTCTTCTTCTTCTTCTTCTTCTTCTTCTTCTTCTTCTTCTTCCCCTTCTTATCCTCTTTCTTCTTCTTTTTTGTTATTATTACCCTCCTATGACAAAACGACGGCTTATTCTACTGACCGTAATTGTAATTGTCCAGAATCATAATTACACATATTCAGTGACTCTAGTGGTGTACACACATTTCTTTATCTCTCATTTGAGTGTTGATTTATATTCAACTGCATCTCCGATACTTTTCAGGTGTCACAGATACGCTCAGTCATACAAGTACGGCAGACATTTATTACAATCACCCCAAAAGTTGTACCTACGCTGTCTCGATATTGAATATAATATTCGTCCCATTAATAATTCCAACATATGAATTACGTTGATATCAGCACTCTAACTCCAATGCAGAAGCCAATTTCGATACTGACCTTTATCCAAAATATATATTGCAATTATAAATCTATACCAGCTCTGAGAACTGTATTCGCTTGTTTGTGAGGCTGTGAAATACTATTAATAGTACATCTATAAATAGTAATTTCAAATGGTTATTTCGTTTGATTTTTCTTTCTCTTTTCACATCTCTCTTTCTTTAATTATGTATTACGAATATTGAAATAGCTGAAAGTACTCATTCAACACAAAGTTAGGACTAATTTATAAGACGTGTGAACGTGAATTTCCCTTGAGGTCTGACCCGTGTATGGATTGGCCTGCTCGGCTGGTATTCCGTTGCCGGAATGAGTTTGGTAACTTGTATCATATCACACCACACCAACCTAGCTGTTTCAAAATAATAACAAGTTGATATTAAATTTTGGTTCTGCTTTATGAACATATGTCACACTCTTTATTTGCCATGTGGCTTACACTACTTGAATCGAGACGACATAATGCCGTATAGTGTTAGTATTGATCCTGCAAAAATGGGCGGTTGTACATGAGGTGTTGATCCAGCTTGGCTTCAATGCGCCTCATATTATGGGTAACGTGGGGGAGGAGAGGTTATACATTGATGAAAAGAAGGATTACGGAGAAACAAGTCGGTACTAGAAAAGGGTTGCGGACCCATCCTTTCAAAATCCCATAATCGGCCCGGAAGTGCAAACATTTACTGTTTCAGAAAAAGAAAGGGAAAGGAAGAATGAGGAAGATAAAAGTGAAAGAAAGACAAGGATTGGAAAAAGAAAGAAAGAAGAAAGGCTAAGTCCAGATATATCAGTCTCCTCTATACCATCAAACCAACATAAACCGAACGGGTCATGTGGTCCACTTTCAAGTATCACGCAGTAATGCGATCATGTAAGAACGAAACAGCTACATCAACACCGTGTTAGAGAATCGACATGTAATACTTGGAATCGCTAGCCATTTGTTCACTAGTAAGCCGCGCGCGGCCTTCCATGTCAATAAACTTGTGTTTTATGGTTACGTTATAGAGCTCGGGTGAATACAACTCGCTTGTTGTTGACGCATTAGTGGTTTTGTCTTCGCCTTCCAAGGACATGGGAAAAGAAAGGCATAGAAAAGGGTTGAGAATGAATGAGAGCGATACCAATTAAAATGGATTAACACGTACAGACACGAGCGGACAGGGAGACGTGGAGACTGAGAGGGTGGGATAGACAGCGAAAGCAGGTGACAGGAATTTTGTCCAGGGACTGCCATGCGACAGAAGCAAGTTTAATGAT
>OZ022584.1:11838071-11963071 GCA_963669155.1 Arbacia lixula
TAAAAAATGCACCTAAATTGGGACTTCTTCTTTTACTACAACACCAACAACAATAATATAGCGACAATGATGATGATAGTAATTTTGTACCTGAAAACATAACAAATGCTGTAGCATAATCATGTAACAGGTACCTATCATTTCTAGGATGCATCTCCCCATGTTTTATCTTTCCTTTTCATTTGATGCGTTCCTTTTAGTACCCTTCTTTGCTCTCTTTCTGACTGCCCTATTCGCGATAAGGAACGCACTCCCCAAGACGCCGGTCAGCCATCTCCCAGGGCACTTTATTTAAAGTTAATCCCGCGCTTATTAAATCTGAAAGCATTTTAATGCGATTTTTCAAGGATTATGTCCATACGTTCCGTGATGCTTTCCGACAATAAACACGATAACTGAACTTTTTGTTAGGTATCGCGTAACATGTATCATATACATGATGAAATCAGATTATACATTTTTGCCATATCATAAATGTACAACTCGCCAAGTGCAAGAAATCAGCCTTTGTATATTAAATGGGGTCGATGAAAAAAATATGCTCCCACGTAAAATACGAATAACGTGCACTTAACATACTTACTCCTGTAGAGGTTTAAGTTGGTGATTCAGCAATAAATGACCTTTTCAAGAATACGGATTATGTAAGTGCGAATACTACTTGCACAACAAAAAAAAAACTGTACGCAACAAAAATTAATATGATTCAGTCATGATATGATATGACACTCGATACGGTTGCATATTACAACAACGCTTGCAATGTCCTCCTAAATAATTGAGCTCGCTTAAAGCATGCAAGAATTGTAATGTGTGACTTGTATGTACTTTCATAGGCACTCGTTAACACGAGGTAAGAGTAATGAAGAGGTACAGAGAAAACTTGGTTATACACAAAGAAGTTAACCGGATCACACAGCCTTTCCACATACTACATAAATAGTACAACCACGAAAGACGCACGGCGACACCCAAATTAATAGAGATTATGCGAACTTTAGGATTTGTAAAAACCCTTTCCAAGACGCAAATGCACCTCATGGGCGGCGGGCTGTCATCTACTATCGGACGTGACCATCATTTTGTATATGTCTCAGGAAATAAACACACACAAAGTCTCCTGTTTCATCCTTTCTCGTGATCCCCACGTATCCATTGTAATGGGGGGTTTATACATTCTTAACGCACGCGCGTACTCTCGTGTCTGCATTTTCTGATTGCCCCCGGCACAAACTTTCGGGCTGGAAAATCAAAAGTGCGGGACGAGAGATACAGGCGCTCATGCAAGCCAGAGTACGGTGATACGCGAGTAGAGATGCGAGGCCAATGTTCGTTGGCAATCTCAGGTCATTCCTTTCTTTAGAATGAAATGTCTACATCACGCTCGTTTAAGGAAATTTGAAAACTTTCAGCACACGGTGAACATGGTGAATATTAAATATACAGACGAAGACATAAATATAAACATGTATACTGCATGTTATGATCATCACGCCAGTATAAGACGAAAAAAGCAGGGAGAAAGAGACATAAATATTGTGAAGAGGAGGGGGTGAGATATTAACGTCACCTAGTGACAGCGTATTGGGGATATGATTACAACAATTATATTCCTATGAAATAATATACAAAAGAGAAAGAAAGAGAGCGAGGGAGAGAGAGACAGAGAGAGAGAGAGAGAGAGAGAGAGAGAGAACTTATCAAATGGGAATTGTACCGCGTGTTTGTATTTATGTGAGTTTGAAACTTGCCTTTCATTTCCAGGATGATGGAGGGAGAGAGCGAGAGAGAAAAAAGGGGCGAGTCATCTAGTTAGAGGGAGAGAGAAAGAGAGAGAAGAGGGAAGGAAAGGCAAGCCGAAAGGTGACGAGAAAGCAATCGAGCAGGGGGTTAATTGGGAGGAAATGAAAGCGAGGGGGACCAAGGGCGCATGTTCTTACATTAAGAAGCATCGGCATTCAAAACTCGCATCCATTTCTGTTCACTACTTTAAAATGTCATGTCCCAAAGAGGAAAAAGAAGCTGCGTACTGCATAATGATACATCGGTCAGCGAATACTGTAGGAATGCCCGACTTGGAAGTGCACACTGGCAATCTCCCTCGACCCTTACCCCATCTTTGGAGAGCATTGCATCGTTGTTGAAGACGATTATCCAATCAATTTATAGAAACTTGGAAGTAACGTCATGGGATTTTATGAAATCGTAGCAGATTGTTTTTTTACCACAATAATGACAACTGCTTGATATAATTACATCACCATTAATATAACGATATGGCCTCTAACGGTTGTTGACTCTAGCTCGTGAGTTATGTCCTAGAAAGATCGGTAGTAGCATAAGGGAGGCACTGACTACTTAAGACGCAGATCTAATTAATCAACTGTGCACGGATTGAATGAGTGTACCGTTGACTGCAACAGGCTTTGGTTATACATGAACGTTCAATAGCGTGATCGGCATGATGTGAGGTATTGAGGTATGCTGCTGCTTGTGTGGCCGACGCTCCGACATAGATTTGTCACCCGCTGGAACATATTCAAATAAGGCATTTCACAAAATACCATTAGCATACCATGCATCATTTTCAAGTATATATCAGGTGAGGCAATAAGCTAAATGACTGACCCAAAGATGGATCGAGGTTGTTTGGTTGTAGCTCTTCTACGCTTGATGCAGCATACAACAAAGGCAAGCCGAGGATACTATGGTTTTACCATTCCCCGGCTCGATTTAATGTATTTAGCAAACGCACATGATCTATTACTTTCACAATCACATCTCAAAATATGGTCCTGGGCCCCGTAACATAAAAGTTTGCAATCAATTGAAAGTTTGAAAGACGAATTCTGATTGGTTGCTGGTCAGGCTTTTGAACATAAAGCGCATGTATCAATGATGTTGATTGGCCATTGCCATTTTGCGATTGATTGCAAACCTTTATGTTACGGGGCCCAGGTGTTCAAACCCAGGAGTCTAAAGAGAATATAAAGATGACGGACTGGTTATTCAGCATCACCCTGTGGCCATTCGTGACATGGACTTTTTACTTTTTACTTCTCACTTGCTGTTCATTCCCCTTATACATCACGATTGCTATGGGACATTACAGCACACATGGTTACCAATAACGGTAAAGCCACCAAGGAACCCATGAGACACTGGTCTTATGAAGAAGACAAGCGCAACAGACCCGACACTGCCGGAAGAAGTTCTGAAGAAGTTCAGATCATTAGCCAAGCCTTACGAGTACAACTACTGTTTGTATTGATATGGCAGGGGCACCTATACCATGCTTACATCTTCAACGATATCTGACCGCGACAAAAATCTATTATCAACAAATCTGTTCATAATGTTTGACCCTGAGGGGGCAGTCTCCCTTTGGACTGTCCGCGGAGGACCACCTATTGATTCGTCACCTGTCCATGTCTACATGGGGTCACAAGGCTATGAAGGGGGGTGGACCCCCCCCCCCCCCGCCCCCTTATCTAGACATCCGAAATCGAATAAAAGATTAAAGTGATTTTATTTGATCTCCAAACAATCCGACGTGTTAAAGATCAAGTACAAGAAGCCACCGATAATCATGAATCCCTGGCGGTATATACATATACATTGTTCTTTCATTTTTCTTTTTCAACATATTTTCTTTCACACACTGCTTTTTATGTAACAGGCCCGACCCTGTATCTGTGGCTTCGTACAAATTATTCACTGTTTCTATCAAGGGCACTAGCATGGTATGACCTCATTAGTTTCGTAATGCATGCTTTAATGTCCCGTCCTGATAATGTCCCCGGATTTAAATTAATGGTAAACTGTCACCTCTCTGATTTGCGAGATTACCTCCTAGGACACTATGAAAATGTAAACACTCTCTTCACCATGTTCACGAAATGCACACCTTGCAGCACTTATTTTAAGGCGACGCCAAATAGCTGTATAGGATCTTCAGGATACGAACGATGATGTACTGTGTGTTAAGAGGCTGATATCTGCTGTGCAAAACGGCGTTAGCATGGTTAGACCATAGTAGGGTCCATGGTTGAACCGACTTACGTCGTCTCCAAACAAACCTTGCGATTCCTGGCATATTCTAAGACATAGAAATCGTATATCACCAGATGGAAGCGCTTTAAACTGACAGCGACGTTCTTAACAATGTATTTAGCCCTGAGTGCGAAATAGAACCTCGCTCTGGACGCATCTGATAGCGATAACGACGTTAAACATGCTAGACATCCACCAAGGTTGAAACGTGATAAAGATGGTCTAGGTGTTATTTCCATTATCATATCTCGACACGTATAATAAAACCCACCCTTGATAATGTTGACTAATTAGTATGAAGTTAATTCATGCAACCTTGTACATAAATATAGACTGATTGAGTAAGCCAGAGGATATAAGCAAAAACTAAGCAGAAGTGACGATTGTAGTACAGCTAAAACTCAAATTCGGGAAAGGCAATAGAGATGAATACATTGTACTTTAAGATTTGTTCATCAGACATTGTTCAACCATTGTCGGATGAAGCCCTCCTCAATCAGTTTCCATTTCTTTCAATTTGCTGGCGTTCTGTTCCATGTTCTGTGTTTGTGTATGATGATATTTCGTCTCTCTACCTTCTCTTCTGTCAACCCTTTCTTCGCTTGCCTGTTCATGGTTGCCATACAGTGAGTTTCTTGGTCCATCTGTTGTCTTGTGTTCTGTCACAGTTTTGTTACTCATGTTGATATGTTAATACAGATAAGAACAATTGACAATGGAAACTACAGATTCAATAATAAACAAAACCACTTATGACAAATGTCATTCCATGTTTGGTGTGGTGTGACTGAATACACCAACTGATGATGTTCTGCAGATGAAGGTGCACCTGAAACAGCGTCCCGTCTGGTCATCCTGATCATCCTTATCACGATGGCATTAGCAAGGAAGTTTCAAGTGCATGGAGAACCATCAGACATTTTAATTCACGCAGATTCATTTTGTTCTTCTTCTAGTCACAAAAGAATGCCTCATAAAGATTTTCTCTTTGATCCCATCTCCGAAGCCGCCGATTTTCTGGATAATTTTTGCCTGGATTTGGACGTATAAACCTAACAAGATGCGCAGAAGACTTTGGGGAAATATCCCCACACCAGATGCTTTTGCAGTTGTGCTATGTAATACTTCCGATGCATACATGAAGAAAAATCGAAGAATATTGTTCCAATCAGGTAAAAAAAAAAAAAAAACGCTATAATCGTGATATCAAGTTGCAGTAGAAAATTCCTTATTTCACGCTGCTCCGCATCATACTCCATAAAAAAAAAAGTTGCTGGAAACGTTACATGGTTACTATAAGCTATTTTCCTTTGAGGCGAGTGACATGACAAACGTGCCCGGCCACGCCCAAACTAGTAATTTCCTCTAGAAAAGTATCGAATTTCGTATTTGCTTGTCCTAGTTAAGTACACAACAAAGACTTTGTAATACAACTAAGAGCAAAAGCTGACATGTATGCATGATTAGGAATATGCATGACCTATTGTAAAAATCAAGGTGGAAATGACACAATCGCGTATGCATATTGTTAAGAGCAGCTGTCAGTCATGAATATCGAGTGGCGGATTCAAACATTGATCAAAGTGATGGATATCCATTTCTTTAAACATCCTTGGTTTTAGCAGAAACAAGGACTCCGATATGCCAAATCTGTGACAATGAACCTCTGTACAACGTGCATGTGGGTGAGTGCCACTCCTTTTTTTTTGTCTTCCTTTAAATGAATTTGATCACCCGATCGGCGTGTTTGTGAATCGAGCAGAAAGTGTAATGAAGATGCTCTGGGTAGAATCAGAAGAGATTCCATGTACTTAGGAATCGGTGTCGGTTTACTAGCGTGACGATGATAAAGTTAAGGGTTTGGATTCGCCGCTGGTCCCTCTCTCTCTCCGCCAAGGTGGTGGTACAGCCAGAGGCTCTCGAAGCTCATGTGATGGGGTGGCGTAGGGGTCTGGGGGTGGGCATGGTGATGGGTGGGTGGGAGAAAGCAACGGCCTGGCACCCCTTGGGGATGAGATGTGTGAATATTTCGATAGACATTTGGGTTGGAGTGAAAGGCAGAGAGAGAAAGAGGGAAGGAGAGAGAAAAAATGGGAAAGAGAGAGAATTGAAGAGGGAGAATGGAAGAAAGAGAGCGAAAGAGAGAATGAGAGAGAGAGAGAGAGAGAAAGAGAGAGAGAGAGAGAGAGAGAGAGAGAGAGAGAGAGAGAGCATGCGTGTGAGAGAATGAGAGAGGGGAAAGGGGGGGGGGGGTTGGTGATGGAACGGAGAGGAGAGAGAGGGGTGGGCGCCGGTTCTATGTAACTGACAATGGATGCTAAACGTAAGTTAAAAGAACTCGATTGTCAATCAGCCTCTCGCCTGAGCTAAACACATTCCATTTACATAATGTGTGTCTCCTTCGTAATCGCCGTAGCAGTGCGTGAGAGTTTCGAACCTCTATAGTTAGAGATGTTAGACGGCACTTGGAACACGCGCTTCATGCACTCCTCACCCGTTAATCTTGGCCACCACCCCCGTGAATATAGTGACCTCCGCTCACCACAGCAATGCTTCTGGCAAACAAGCATATGGCCACAGGATGACGATTGGCTAGTAGTCGTTATTCAGCGACAAGGCTCGAGAAGATAAATCAATTATTGTAATATTGTGATAAGGGTACACAGAGTTGACTTAACCCAGGCCTGCAAAAAAATATAGAACAAGTCTTTTTTGTGTTGCAGTGTCTAACACGGGCCTGAGGCCGAAAGCAACGTTGATACCCTGGTTGGTAGTAACGTCGGTGCTACTACGTTTACGTTAAATAGATCAAGCATCCTTTTTTTTTCGTGGAAGTTGGCCCATTGTCATACCGTGTGCATCTAGGACTACCCTTCAAGTTGGTTCATGCGACGGAACAAGCAGGGAAGTGGGAGGCAGAATATGGAGGGGCAGCGACAGAGAGGGGCAAAGTAGATCGCTGGGCATGTGTGTTGGGGAGTTGATACATGTGCGAGTGTGTGTGTGTGTGTGTGTGTGTGTGTGTGTGTGTGTGTGTGTGTGTGTGTGTGTGTGTTTTGGGTGTGTCTTTGAGCATGTTGAGTACGTGTGTTCTCGTTCTCGCTCTCTCATTCTCATTCTTATTTGTGCTTTTCGTGTCTTTGTATGTGACTGGACACCAACTTGAGAGAACGGGGGTGGGGGAGAGAAGAGAGAGAGAGAGAGAGAGAGAGAGAGAGAGAGAGAGAGAGAGAAAGAGAGAGAGAGAAAGAGAGAGAGAGAGAGAGAGAGAGAGAGAGAGAGAGAGAGGAGGGGTAGGGGTATAGATGACATGAAGTGTCCCAGTCACAATTATTCTCGGAGGGAACATAAGTCTAAACTGTTCACAATAACTGTAATGTGCTGTATCCGGTTTATTGATTTATATGTCGTGTTTATTATATGTACATATATATATATCTAAAGTAATGAGGGTCTCAGATTAGGTTCAGAAAAAAAAAATATTAAAACCATGAACTGAGCAGGAAATCGAGCTAACTAATTCGTTCTATATGCTCTAAAAGCCACCAAATTGAACCTGCGATTGGATCCAGCTGAGAAGTGGGCTAGCCCCAGGCAATCCTATATGGAACAAATCGATGACACCAATCTCTCTCTCTCTCTCTCTCTCTCTCTCTCTCTCTCTCTCTCTCTCTCTCTATCTCTCTCTCTCTCTACCTTCCTCCTTTATATGTTTCTCTCACTCTCACTCTTTCATGTCTCTCGTTCTATCCCTTTCTCACCATTTCTCCCTGTTTACCAATCTGTTCTTTATGTTGTCGTCCCTTTCTCTCTTCACACACACACACACACACACACACTCTCTCTCTCTCTCTCTCTCTCTCTCTCTCTCTCTCCCTCCCTCTCTCTCTCTCTCTCTCTCCTCTCTCTCTCTCTCTCTCTTTATCTTTCTACTTCTCTCTCTCGTAATTTCTTGTCTTTACAAGCTCTACTTCACAAATGGACAAAAAAAAATAATTATTCACAAGTATCCACTTGATGCCCCGTATTCTATGCTCTGACCCAAAAGTATTAGGATGATGAGAGGTTCTGTACGATACCCATTTTGACTTGTGTTTTCACAATAAAAGTAAGGCATATAAATTATTCTATGATAAGTGACGTATTATACTCATGATAGGAGTGTGTGAAAAGTATATAACCATAAAGAGATTGTATCTTAAGATTGATAATACTGAAAAGAATGTAAAAACTAAGAACAAAATGTTCATGTCTTGTTATTTCAAATCACCATAAGCAGACACATAAAGGTGTCAATATTTTTGTTGACGTAATGAACTTCGTTGATTTATGCTTATTGATGTATGTAGGCGGAACCTCTGATTTAATAAAGATTCGCATTGTATCCTTCTAAGCTTTTAAGAACCGTTCACATTACATCTGTCTTTGGCAGAATGAAGTGTCACTATTGGCATGGATATAGCTTCAGTAGGAGTAATGATAAAAAATTGTGATAGTGATCAGTTAGTTGTTATTAGACAGAAATGGTAACAATATCATAACACAATTTACAGTCACAAGCTCTCTAAATCTTTATTGCTAAGATCCCATGTAATATTCAGTCAAAGAAGACAGAAAACTGTATGTTAAGTACATGGTAACATTGGGTCAACTGAATACGTCTCTGCGTCATTGTGTGTTGACGCAGTTCGATGGATGGTGGTCACGTGACACAGACGCTCGCGCATGTCGGCGCGATAAGTTCATCATGCGTGCGTCAGGGTTACGCGGTGTCACGTCCACGTGGCGTATGCCCCTCCCCCACGCCTCTAGCCATAGCTACAGCAACATCAATGGATACAGTCCCTCTTCGCGCTTTGATTTCATACTCTCCTCTGTCATAGACGAAAATAAAATTATGTCTTATCTGCGTCTAAGGTTGTGTTATTCTATGATCGGGTATCTCGCTCTTCGCGGGATATGGGTGCGCCTAAAGCTCAACAACAGTGTACGATCCGGGTGCCAAGTCAGTGGTAATTAAAGCTCGTTTCCCCTACTTGCGCCTACGTAATACGCTGTTTCATTGCCGTTGTCTATTTTCAAACCAAAACTCTATCACTTTATAATCCAAGCAAGCATAATGGATAAAGATCTCCAGGAGCAGTATTAATCGGAATAATAGCAATATAAATACATGTAGTAGAAATAATATCAGTAGCAGTAGTAATGATAGTAGTAACCATTCTAGTTGTAGTACACGTAGTTGAAGTAAAATATCAGAAACAATTAGTAACATCAGAAGTGCCTCCGATAGTAATTCATGTAGAAGTGCAAGTATAAAGAAGTACATTAGTGATGATGTGCAATAACATAACATTGAGTAATAGTGATAATATATATATATATATGTTAAAAAAAAGCACGTACAAATTGCTATGTGTTACATTTTGAGGTTCAATGAGTCTTTTCACATCTGTGTAAGATGTCAACGGCGTCATATTCCATTATATACACGTTATATACCATACCTGAACTGGGTGAAATTCAAGGATAGAGTTATAGCATGTCGCCACGATGAACACAGTCAGATTTTAATGCCCTGATTTTATGTTGAAATATGACACCAGCTTGTTTACATGGAAACTGAAATGGTAGTAAATATGTTGTTATGTCATGATACTACCCTTCCTTTCGACACGTTTGTTGTGTGTAAATATATAGTTGTTGGTATGACGATTATCTAGTTGTTCTACTTTGATGTTATCTGTAAGGGGAAGTGTTTCCTTAACCTCCGTGACTGATAGCAAGTACTGGACTAATCGGACGCCATCTTTGATGAAGAAACATATCAAGAGCGTGAGAGGAAATATGAAACAGGTAATGACTTCTGGCGCGCAGGGGTGTCATAAAGGGGGTGCAAATACGGGGGATGTTTGGATAAGGCCCATGATACGGCTATGTATAAACATGAAGCTGGTGAATTGTAGTAGAGAGACATGAAGGACCTATTTTAGGGAATATGTAAGGCTTTGCGGTAGAGCAGGCTTGCAATTGCACGTTATGCTTGCATTTCGAACTAACTATCACTTCACATAGGGCCAGGGGGTGCGGGGGAGGGTATGGGTAGCTGGGAGTAGGAGGGGGCGGGGGGAGGGGTGATCGAGGCATATCTTGGAGCCCATTTGTATATGGATCACAGAACATGAAGCATATAATAAGAGTTAATGCTTGTTTCTGAATGATGTCACATATGTTATCAAAATATTGAAGCGTGAATAACTAACGTATTAATAGTGTTTTACTCAAAGCGTTGTTTTGATTGGTTAACTGCAAATGTAGTAGCTTAACTACATACATGGAAGAGGAAGCCGTCCGGAAATGTAATTTCCCTTTGGCATTCGCTCTGATAGGCAGCGCGATGTGCATGTGTCATAAAGTTATTGAAAAGCATACAACACTCCATCTACACTGAAACATTGTCAACATTCCAATCGCCCAAACGCATCCACCCACACCTTCCACACACGGTTTGCATATCAATGTCGCATTTTATGCAAGTTGTACTACATGTACAATCATAAACGAGCACATATGCTACAGGCATATACGCAACGTGTGAGAAATTATATCAAAAACGTAGACGGAGTTATATTAACATAGCAGATTATCTTCCTGTTTTTAGCATATTGGACAGAACAGTACGATAGGGCTTTAGCTAAAGCTTTTTATTGATTTATTTGTGGGCGGAAATGGGATATTCTTGCTAAGAGAATTTAGAAGAAGAACAATAAAGCAAGAGGAATATGAAGGAGGAGAAAAAAAACAATAACAAACGAAAGGGAGAGCAAAAAATCGATAAGAGATGAAAGTGAAGAGAACATAACCCAAAAGTTGGAAGAAGAAGAAGGCTAATAAAATGTAATAGAAGGAGCAGGAAAAAAGAGTGAGAAGAAGATGAGGAAATGGATGACATGGATGAGGAAAAGACGTCTAAGAAAAAGGCAGCAGGAAAACTATTATAAGATGTAGGTAGACTAGCATAAGGACGCCAAGACAAAGAGCGGTGTACGAACGTGATATTGATGAAGACGGAAGAGGATTAAAGGAGGTTGGCAGCTGGAGATAAATCAATACAAAACGGTTAAGCAGTATCAGAAGCATCATTATAAAGACAATTTTAAGATCTGTTCTGCACCAATCTGTTTCCCTCTCATAACTTCTATCCCGTAACCCATGGTGATTCTTAGATATTGTATTTCTGAGTATGACCAATGCTAAAAGTCGAACAAATTTTGCGCAAACATTAGTAAAGTTATTGACGTCTACAAAAATTGCATATATTCTCCCAAATAGTATATTCCTCATTGCTGTTTGTTCTATTTTGGAATATAAAAGTTTGTTTGTATTGAAAACACATTTCTTGTGTTTTTCTACTCTCTCCACCCATGAGCACAGTATGTACACGCTGAATAGCTGCGTTGTGCAAATGTTGTTTACTAATACAAACATACGGTTAGGTTAATATATCACAACATTTATGTAAAACCTGCAACCAGCTTTATAGCATTTCTCACAAGTTGTTTCTTGTTCCGGTACACAAAATGTGATAGGTTCTTAGGTAGTAAACAAGATTGTACAGTACTTCCACGATCCAATCTGTAGCGTATGTTTGCCGTGTATATAGCACGTTTTAATTCCGCACCTGCTCACCGACTAGTGATTGGTTGTTATTCTTCGGAGTCCGGGAGAAATCCGATCGGGATTAAAGGAGGGGCACGACAAGGTCTGCAGGGGGTTCCGACACGGATATCTGGGAGATCGTTCGGAAGAAACAGTGCCCGAAAATCGATTTTAGGTAAAGATTACTATCGCATCAGTCGGAAAAGAGGAGGGGGGGGTCGTAACGGAGAGGATTTATCTAGTTGTGACTGTCCATTCTTTTGTCGTGTGATAACCGTCGGGCCATTCTGATGTATATCATCGCGTACAATAAATTGATTACGCCGGAAACCTGTCATAAATTTAAATGATTTAGGAGATATTACAAATATAACATAGCAAAAGTAACACAAATATACATTTAATTTGACAGACGCTCTACAGCAAAATTAGGTCAACAAATTTGTATTCATTACAACTTCGAAAAAAATATTTGGCATTCAGTTAGTATAATGCGAATGCTTCGCCGAGAACACGGATCCCTTTAAAGTTGCAATGTATTTGTTTCATGTTTACGGTTAGCATGGACTAGAATCGAATGACTGAGAAAATAGAAAAAAAAAAGGACTATTCATACAATATGTGTTGTGCTTCCTGGGGGAGGTACAGAAATGTAAATTACAATAGGACATGACAATGGCCCTGGGCTGGAGGGTTGAGTGTCACTAGAAATCTGATTGATTTCTTCCTTCATTCTCCTTTCCACTCGGCTTACTGTATCGTATGTCCTCTCTCTTTCTCTCGCTCTCTCTCTCTCTCTCTCTCTTTCTCTCTCTCTCTCTCTTTCTCTATCTCTCTCACTCACTCACTTTCACTCACTCACTCTCTCTCTCGCCCTCTCTCTCTCTCTCTTTCTTACTCTCTCTCTCTCTCGCTTTTGCTCTCTCTCTCTCTCTCTCTCTCTCTCTCTCGCTTTTGCTCTCTCTTTCTAACTTTCTCTCTCTTACTTACTCCATCTCTCTCTCTTTCTCTCTCTCTCTCAATCTCTCTCTCTCTCTCTCTCTTACTAACGTTCACCCTCCCCCCCCCCCCTCTCTCTCTCTCTCTCTCTCTCTCTCTTTCTCTCTCTCTCTCTATCTCCCTTCATCCCCCCCCCCCCTCTCTCACTCTCTAATCTCAAACCAACAGACACAATACGCATAGTTTACGTGTTGTGTTGTTTTGTTACAATAGAGAGCGCAGCGACATGTCCAGTTCCTCATTTTTTTCTAGGTATTATTTTTCCCCATATATTTGCACTGGCTCGCTTGTATACTTTAAGGACAGCGAGGGACGTCCATGCGTGCTGTATATTTGTCAATCTTCTGTCCAGACAGTTCAAACTACATATCAATGCATCACCCCGCCAATTACATTGTTCTATCAAAATGAAAATGTATTAGAGTCGCCATTAAGTAGGCAAACACTTAAATCAATTACAGTCTTAAAATCACAAATCACGATTCGCAGACAATGGGCTTCATTTGGTGCATAACACCTTGAACAATACATAAAGCTTGAACGAGCAATACATTATCATTTTTGATCGAATATTATACGACATACGAAAAAGATGTATTAAATTGAAGTATAATTGCAAGCTATGTACGGAGAACGAAACAGACTAAACAGTGGAATCATTGTAAAATGTATTAATACCCCAAAATACACATGCATGTACATTCAGCTTATGTCGAATTTAGAATATTGAAAAAGCTGCGTTTAAATGAAGGGAGCCCTGCTGTGAAGCTCGTAAGAACATAATCTCGCCCAACAAACCTACCATGATTGGGGTTCCTTCATTTCCCTCGACTTAAAAAAAAATGTAATCAATTAAAAATATGTGTACTAGTTATGTTAGTTATTGTTTTTTTACGGGATACCGGAATCTCGATTTGTATTATCTGTATTTGCATTGCTATTACTGCCATATTGTATTATTGTTTAGGCCTATAGGCGTTGTTTGTACTTCGAGTGGAAAAATACAAACAGTTCAATTTAATTTAATTTAATTTGTATTCCCGATACCGTTTACGCATCATAATACCACATTGTTCATGTTGTTCATGTCGTAATGTAAAGCAATACGCTGACAACATACCATTAACAATGAGCACCAAATTATTCGAATATTGCCCCCACCCCCACCCCCCACCCCTACTTACCCCCACACGCACCACCTCCACCTATTTGTTTCGGAATCTATTCATGTGTATAATACCAAACTCTAATTTGCCAAGTCATTATATGATTATGAAAAACAACTTAATGCGTAATGAAATTATTCACGTCCCTTTCATAACCGTTTTGGGAATGTTGTACAAAAAAAATTCGTCGTGCTTTTTGGATGATGTCGATGTCCTTTCCTATCTACATGTGTTCAGTACAGAGGTCGTGTAATGTAATGTATAAGTAGACATTATATATGTATAAGTAGACATTAATAAGAATTTCCCTCAGAATACAAAAACTAGATTAAAGGTTTGTAATAAATGTATTTGGACCTTAACATTCAAAGTTGACTTGTGTTTGCCGTGTAGACAAAGAGTGTAGTTGATTTTCTGCAAACCTGTGGAGTGGCAAAGTCATTCATATTCTAAGCGACTCGATCGTGTCAATGCTATCATCAGGGATATTTCGTGTGAACCTTGTGATAATTTATGTAGACTAACGGGAGATTTCATAGTTGATTAGTTTTTATTTCCGTAAATCAATATACAACGATCAAATACAACATTTCCCAATATACGGCGGATATCCCATTTACGCGGAAACAAAAGTCTACCACTGTTCTTCCACGGGGTCCTTTAGTCAACCCCTAACCCAATATGCATTTAAAAAAAGGTCAGCTGATCCTTTAAGACGGACATACATGTTGTAATTGTGAATCATTCAATGTCTTAAAATATTTCTGTAACGCATGTGCTTTTTGTCAGCAGTAGTATACTATTGTGTTGTGTGCGTGTCGGGATCAAGTGTAATAGGGCTGTAGGACTCGATGTGTATTTAAGGTTATAGTGCATTCGATATTCAATTAACTCTGATGAATAACTCTCTTTCGATATCTGATTACAACACTCTCGTAAGGTTGAATATCATACAATTTCTGTCATAAGATTCAAGTAAACAATTATATTGAAATTTCTAACCAAAGTCAGTTGCTTGGGTGTACAATGATTCATACATATTCCACAGAAAATGGTTCCAGTAAATGTCCTTTTAAGGGAACTAACCCCATAAAACTCAAGGGCCAGCTTTAAACTTCACAACAATTCCCATGGACTTCTGGAAAGTGGTCATAAGCATGGAAACTTGATTTGAACGTGGGTTTGGTTAATGGACTCACATCATATCACAATACACATATCCCACAAAGGATTTTTCTCTTTTTTTGGCACAATAAGGCTTGATATTCTGTTTGCGAAACAGAAACAGTACATTCATGACATTTAAAGAGCATGTACTGTACTGGGAAGACAAAAAAAGCCTTCAAAAGGTGATCGTGAGCAATCTTCTTGCCAATGGTCTGAAATTCATGTATTGTCCATTTTATAAACTTGCTGGAAGTTATTTTTCCTCAAATGATCCACATTTGGAGTAATTAGTGATCAACTCACAAATCCTCAAAATGTTCGGCCCGAACATTTTGTTATTTAATCTTTTATCATTAATTACTCCAAATGTGGATCATTTGAGGAAAAATAACTTTCAGCAAGTTTCTAAAATAGACAATACATGAATTTCAGACCATGAACGAGAAGATTGCTCACGAGCAACTTTTGAAGTTTTTTTGTCTTCCCAGTACAGTATATGCCCTTTAAGAAAGCACATGTTCATGTCATTTGCTTTTAGGCTAGTTGTGCCGACCGGAATGCTTCAGACATCATACAGCAACATCATTTACACATTTACAAAAAAAAAATACAGTTGTAATACGAAATGAATGTGAGTACTTCTAGTCATCATATTCCGTAACCGTATAGTTTCATACTTTGATGCTTCAACACAACAAGAAACAATCGAACTGTTTAAGTAGAAACAGTAGAAATGTATTTGCGTGCTGAAGAGCATTCGGAAATGTTAACTCCACTAACGCGTCCGTCAATTCCTTCTCGGTGTATTGTATTAGGTTCGAAGATTTTTCAACTCACATGGTAGGACGAGAGTCATTGACCGACAAAACAAGCCATTCTGACACTCTCCTTACGATAGAATGTCCATCAAAATGTGTCAACAGGATGGTCGGTGGGGTATTGGAGGGGGGGGGGGGGGGTAGGGAGAGGCACACATAGGTAAATATCCTACACGGAGACGGCTCGAAGAAAGCATAGAGCAAGTCGATATTGTTATGATAAGAGCATGTCAATAATGCTTTTACGTTGTAGCACGTTGTTTTTCAAAACGCAAATACTTATTTTGATGTCATTTGTTATCATCTGTGATATTCCTCAAACCCCTCCCCTCTCAAGATTCATAGAGTGTATTTTGCAACACCTGTAGGAGGGGGGGGGGGGGATTGTCGGTGAACCTGTATGACTCGGGATCATTATTTCACGACCCGCTGTCCAATGGCTTCTTGAAGGACGCGAACATAAGCCGACCGTTTATAAAGAGAATGTAGCCCATTTTCATACGATACCAGATGGAGAACAACACACCATAAGGCACGAGAAGAACACAAATCGAAAGTGTATGAAACTAGTCAGTTCAAACGAATTGCAATCACACCTGAACGAAAATATTTTCCTAATACTCGATCTTACCTTATTTTCTAAATACGGATGGAAGTTTGTTGATAAGAAAAATCCTTGTCAACTTCATTAATTTGCTTGAGGCGCTGAAGTTATAAGACATCAAATCAAGTTGTTCTTACCATGTTCTTACAAAACGGTCTGTAGATCTTGGACTTTGTTTTGATACGTTTTGGCAAAATTACCCAACCCCAAAATCATATTTCAATTCTTTTATTCTAAGAGATTTTCCTTTGTCTTATATATGTTATTCAATATATGTAGACATGTTGTTCAAATAACACAACTGTATATTGCTTACCTAAAATGGGAGTACACCATAAACTTCGAAGTACGGTAGCATGAATACAATTGTTAAGTGCATTTTCCTGAAAATATGGTTTAACTACAAATTATATTTGTTTGATCTGTGTAAGCCAGTGTAGTAATTAGGGTCCTCTCTTAACTACTAAACTGAAAGATTTCAGATGAATACGGTTCTCTCAAACTACATCATATTAATAATTGTGTTATGTTAATGCAGTAGGAATAACTAGAATGTACTTTTCAGTGACATCACCTAGCATATAAAGAGGTAAACAATATCAAATAATTACTTTTGAATAGACGATGTAATGCATGAAACATTTTCTCTACAAACAAAGTGCATCGTTGCGTTACACTATTTCCTGATTGCGATTATTTTTTTTAGTTTTTTTTTGTCTTTCCCACCCCCTCCCTTTCTCTCTTATCCCACTATATTCTTCACTCCTACACTCTCACATGGTATTCCTCTTTACGATAAAAATACAGTTGAAAATATGTATTCCTTTTATGTTATTTTCATAAGCGTGTATATTTCATATAATGCTTATTCTGCCTTTTGTAAACTGTCGTTGCATAGCGCCTTCATCAGGCATAGTCATGTACACACGACATAAACATACATATATCAACGCATGTATACATATGGTAACTTCACAAATAAACATATGCATGAATACATGCACATACATAACACGTGTGTATAATGTAATCATATGTCGGGACCTCCAGACACATACACGTGTATGGCCATTCAGACACACATACGTACACATATTATATGAAGAGAAGAGCCGATAACTCTTGTATAGCCGCTGTGTGTGCGTAACAGCGAGATTAGCGAATGTGAAATGCGTCATTATGATAGTGGGCCTATGTAATGCATTTTACTTGAAAGAACAGTGTTAAATAAGTGTGAGCAAGCCTAACACATAGTTCCTATTCAAATGACTGTCCAATAGTATCAAGTTTGAGTGTTCCATAGCAAGTTTCGTTTGCTCTGGTTGAATAATATTATAACAAGGATTACCAAATTGTGATAGCATATATGCTGATATATATATATATAGAGAGAGAGAGAGAGAGAGAGAAAGAGAGAGAGGGAGAGAGAGAGAGAGAGAGAGAGATGGGGGGGGGGGAGAGGGGGATGAGAAACAGAAAGAGAGAGAAAAAAAAGTTTACTTTTGGTATTTTGAAACTACATTTTCATCGCCATCGCAACCTCTTCGCCCAGTATTTACATTATATATAGAGAGAGAGGGGTGGGGGAGAAGGGGGGGGGGGTAGATACAGAGAAAGACGGGAAAGTGTGTTTATCTGACAGACGGACATACGGACAAGCAACGATGTAATATGAGAAACATCGTTTGATTTTCACTGTACGTGCTTTATTTCAATGTAGCAGCCTAAAATGCGCTTTAGATGTTCCTTTTTACTTTGCCCATAGTTGTACTTTATTTAATCATTGTTCATATTGTAAAATAACTGGTGTTAGCTCCATTATAATTATCGATATTATTCGATTCTTTTTTTTAATATGTATCCATTTTATTTTTGAGCCCGCTTCTAGTCACGCCTTCCTTCCTATACCCCTCTCTTAAACATATCCCTTCACACTATGTTATGTATGTGTTGCATGCGTGATTGGATATACTCTTGAATGTTCAGAAGGATATTAGCCATCAACGATAAGTGACCACATACTAGTAGCAAGGTCATGAATCATTCAAAAGATTGAGTTTATGTACAACGAATAATATCACGTTCTGTTTATTGCATCTCATGTTTGCTGAAAGAGCAACCTAACCCAAAACATGTCAGGGTCTCGCGAATAGACCATAACCTCAAGAGGAGGAGGAAGGGTGTGTCATTTTCATTGTCATGGTTTTTACCAAGTTGAAACCCCAAACGACGAAGTGTCGTTGACGTTGGGAAAGGGGGTGTACGAATGTGGTATGCATGTCAATGGTTTGAAAGCATATTAACGGCACTAAGTGCTCGGTGCCTTGGTGTGCCGACAAGGGGGGGGGGGGGGGGGGGCACATGTGGCGACATGGGGGACAAATGTGGCGACATAGCATCATAAATCGCCGGCTGTTGACGATAAATGCGACAGTGTTGTTGACGCTTACGGGGTACTAATACGGGAGTGCGTGTGTGTGTGGGGGGGGGGGGGGGGGATAAAGAGGTGAGGAGGGGGTGCGTGAACCCCCAACAGCAGTATACATGAACATTGCTTATAGAGGCGAATGGTAAGGGGGGGGGGGGGTGTTGATGGTATTCGTAAACCTTCGGTCTTAGAGTTCAAACAGTAACTGGGTGAAGCCCGAGGCAAATTCTAAGCCATGTAATGGTGGCAGTACATTGCGCAAACCATTAATACCTAGGTATTAGAAGTAGCCTACACGTGTTGAGATGTCTGTTTCGAAATGTCGATGTGTGATTGCACGTGTAGGTCATATTCATTTCGCAACAGAAGATAATACATGTATGTCCCGATATACATATATGAATACGTGCGTGTGTGTATGTATTTCAGAGCGTGCCGAATAACCCGTGCATAATTACATTTTCAGTCGCTGGAACATGAATCGTACCAGAATCATTTTTCGTCGTCGGAGCGAAAATCGGGATACTATATACATATTCTGAAGTACATAAATAGCAGTTGTTGGCGTAAAGTTGAAATTAAGCATAAGCTTCTCATACACACATGTCAGTCTTTTATGTAATATTTCTCCTGTCATAAAGAAATGAGATGAAGGAGAATAAAAACGTGGAAAGAACATGGCAATGGTAAAAAAAAAAAAAATACACTTTTTTTTGACCTGTTCTAGCATTTTCATTTAGAAAGAAAGATCTACACTTGCATTGCTTAATAATAACTTGTAATACTTAAAAAATGTGACTGGGTTTACATTGTGCAAGAGAGTGTATATGTTTTAACAGCGGGTAATAACTTTCCACTGATCAGCATCCCCTTTTCCGGAGCCTAACAATAACGCTGTGCAATACATTTCATACCAGCTCGAAGTAATGGCATAAGTGATGATGACTTCCTTCCCAATTTGGCGTTATCAATTCCCCTCAAAGAAAAATGCTCGCGGAAATTGTGTCCGACCACGGATTTATGTTCGTAATCCAGCATGATCACATAATCTGGGAATAAACTTGGAGTCTACGTTTACGGCTGATAAGTCTGGGATTGAACTTCGGATCTTCGCGAGAGCGTGGAGGATGACCATACCGAAGCAGCCAGACAAAACATACAGGGACATCGAAAAGATAGAAATATCTTCTCTCGATGTGCTGTTTTATTTTTGTGTAATGAGCACAGACAGAAATGGGTTTTTTTTTCCTGGTCGTGTCGACTTTCCTCTTTCTAATGGATTATTTCGATATTGAGAAGTGTAATACAAGCAGTATTTAGAATCAGATGTCAGCTGCCACACATTTTAACTACATGTATACTTTGCACGCTTGCGATGAATATGTAATTCAACGAGATACCTTTTCTGGATGCAATGATATGTGAAATTTAAAAACGAAATACATGTTGTTCACGTGTTCTAACTTATTTTTTTGGAGTATTTAGCTAATGAATCATGTTCGATATGAAAAGAAAAATGTTTGTAATCATAACATTATAACATTGCTTCATAAAATGTAGAGTCAAAAACAAAAACAAGTTAAGAGCGCAAGTATTATTAAAGTCATTCCAGAAAAAAAAAATGTGTCTAAGCTTTTATGGCATCATGTCTCTGTTTACTGCAAATTCTACCTTCGAGGTGAACAGAATAATTTAATGGAATGCTAATGCACCTTTCAAAATTGCCGACGATTTTATGCAAAACAATACGCTTTGTATACAAGCAATATTCAGGGCAAAAATTAATAAATCAAAGTCTCACACTGAGTCCCTTGAGCATCAATTTCATTTTGTGAAAACAGTCAAAACCGCAGTTCTCTGTCATCCCGTGATCAATTTGAAGGAGTTAAGATCCTTTCATCAAACGTTTTGTAAAATACAACAAATGCCCAAGAGACAAACAATACCTGGAAACCCTTTTGCCAGTAGAGAGGAAAGTGAAAGTGTTTCTTCTGATTCGTGATGAGAAATAAGCAATCTTTGGAACATCTGGTACAAGCATTTTTGCCGCGTGGATTGAGCAGTAAGCACAATATACTTGTGGAGCTTGTCTCGTCCCGTGCAGAGGAAGATATGAGGAAGAGCTATTACGGAAAGTTGAGAAACCTGTACGTGTCTTGGTGGTTTTTAGATCATTGATTATTCATGGGATGTGCAATGCTTTAGCAAACTTGGAACTTCTTCGAGTGTCAGCGTCTATCGTTTCAGGCTTAATCATCACGAATGCATATGATACCAGTTGTGAAGAAATAATGTCAGAAAGCGAAAGAGAGATATTGGAGTACATTGGAATAAGTAGTAATGTTATTTGTCTGCGGAACGATTGTATAGCAGACAAATGTTATTTGTATCGTTAATGAATGCATACTTATGTTGGTACGGGGCCGTTGCCCCGATGGAATGTAATTCGCATAGGCAGCTCGTACAGGTGTGCGAGCTAATTCTGCCACGGTGACCAGGGCACGTACGGGGGTACGTGTCATCAATTAATACGTAATAGAATCATTCTAGCTTGAACTTTCAATGAGACAACTTTTATTTGCAATGAAAGTGTGTTGTTTTATTATGACATGACTTTAAGGTTTTCCAGCGTTTTTATTATCATCTAGTTTTTTTTTTATCCTGGATCATGCTCGGTCCGATTTCCTGAAGGAAATGTGAAGAAATGTTTGTTAAACATTCATACATAATGAAAGGCCGGCTCCCAGTAGTCGTTGTCAGGCTATCCCACAATAATTGAAGTGTATTATCATGTTATTTGTTTGTTTTGGGAAGTCAGAGGGAAGACAGACGAAATAATATGGGTAATTATAGGACAGACAGACACATTATAACGTATAGCAAAAGAGTGGAGGGATAAAAATAGAGGGGGAGAAAGAGATGGAGTGTGGAATGGATCAATTTACTGGATACGAAGGCCGATAGAGTGATAATCTGTGTAGAGGGATAATGAGATAAGACGTGTGAGACATGATGGGGATATATAAATATAACACGCGTGTATACATACAGTATAGATGGATGTCAAGATAGAGAGAGAGAGAGAAAGAGAGAGAGACAGAGAGACAGAGAGACAGAGAGACAGAGACAGAGAGACAGAGACAGAGAGACAGAGAGAAGAAACTTGTAGAAAGCAAACGGGGGCACATTGGGAAGGGTAAGAAGGAATCTATGACGAGAAGGTGTTAGAAGCTGTAAATGTGCGGGTGTGATATAACATGCAAACTCAATATGTCATGTCAGTCCTGCCGAAAGGGCCTACACACTTTCCTTGAGTAGCCTCGCTTAACCTAACCCAACCCAACCCAACCCAACTCAATCCGACCCGGGCCGACTCGACGCAGAAAGCAGGCTGGCTCACGCACCAAGCATTGCCCCAGGCTCTGACTCAGCATCCGTTCCCTTGGCATATGCTTGAAGCTTTGCCAGTCTCGGATGAGCGGGACCCGCCAACGCGGCACCCACCTTGAAAGACAAGACGTGCCGGAACCCACCGGGACGTGACGCCACAGGCTAATAATGGTCTTTCTGTTCAACAACACTAACCACCGGGAAAACCTGTTGCGGTCGTTTTTCACTACGGTTCCTATCATAATTGTTGTAGTTGTTGCAATATTATAGTGTTCACCCGTATAGAGTACATTGCGTACATTAGGCTTTTCAATATAATGTGGCGCTTCAAAAAAAAAAAAAAAAAAATACGCGTAGAAGCAGCAACTTCAAGACAACACACCTTTATGCGAAATGAAGTTCGCTGAAATAGCAATGGTAAACATTATAGGGGCCGGTTTTCATGCATGTCGGGAGGGTTTTGATAGAACCATGCTCCCGTAGCACTGGCTCCCATTCTCAGTTGATTTCCGGATTAAGAATCAATCGTCTGGAAGTGATACATACGTTGACGTCATACAGTAGCAGGACCCGTGATGACGGTTCTGCTGTGATTGCGGATTCCGTAATCTCTACCACTGATATCCGTTACCTTAGAAAATAATTTTTCTATGAACGTTGAAAGCAGAGAAGGCATGCGTGGTACCAATCCTATATATTCAACCTATCGGGTGCCAACTGAACTGAAAAGCCCTATGTGGTACTTGTTCATAACTTGTGCAAACATGCACTAATGGCGCATAAGGAGTTAACGGGGAAAGAGTAGTGTCTGCAGACGGAATCGCCAAAAACCATAAGATCACCATATTGAAGCAATCAGAATTTCGAAAATACATGTTGCTACGTGCGCACGGTGCCTGGCAACGGGCCATCACGCGTCCTCGTGCACCATGTGCACAGAGCCATTTATGGACACATTATGGAAGAAACCGGGTCACAAATGCGTCTAATGGGATGTCCCCTCTCAAGAATGACACAGCTGGCGGATCAGGAAGAGAGTTTCCTCATCTGCAGAGCAGCTCCCAGCAAGCCACGAGACGAATATGATTGTGCATCCCGACGACAAGCCAAGAGCACTGGATACAACTCTAATTTCTTAATTAAAGAGGGATCAAAATGGGGGAAAAAACCAACAAAAATTATTGCAAAAGGTTGCCTTAAAATATAAAGATTCACACTTAAAGTGTAATAGTTTTGGTTTAAAGACTATGAGCATATATATTCATGTTCTTATGTATGTATTGCATTATCTGTACATAGGGTCCCACACGCCTACTCAGCTTCCCTGTATACAAAAAAAAAACACAACTGAATAAATCAATCAATCATCAATAAACACGTTTTGTAATACATAAAGCATTGAGATGCATCAATGTAAAACAAAAATACTTTGCCTAATTATTAAACGAAATAGTTGGTTAGTTCTCTAACCAACTAGTTGTATATAAATATTGGTTAACCCAATCTGTAATGGCCATATAACATATCTCACGAAAATGCTGGTCTGCATTTTAGTGAATGGGATGCGGAATCTGTATGTGCAATGGGTGCATTTGCTCATTCGTAATGCGCGCAAACCCTTGACATCCAAGGTTTAAGCAGAGAGGTGGTAGAGATCTCTCTTGTTTACACGAGACGATGACCTAGGTGAAATACACTCAATGTCCACATCGCCTCATGATCCCGTAAAATTAAAGAATTTAAATTCACGGTCGTTTCGTCTCGGTGCAGAACTGTAAGTGGTTGTTTTCCAAATTGCCGTATTATGACAAACATCCGGATTAAAAAAAAAAAAAACGTGTTAAAACAGCACCAACCATAGGGTAAATCGAGATTTGGAAGAAACGCGCTATAAATGTTGTTTTGTAACACGCTTATTGAAGCCCCCATTTTGGGACGATCGTCAATATAGCAATGAAAGTGGGAACAAAATGGCTTCTATATCAATCTGATGTCAACCTATTGAATATAAAAACATGTCAGACTGTACAAGATGTCATAATGTAGTATGGTAAAAAGATTACATGCGTTGTATGATCTAGATCACCGCGTGGACACGAACACCGCGGACATTAAATATTGCAGCTGTCGTATGGCATTGCCTCATTTGATTTGACATTTACCTAACTCCTGACAATTTTCCTTCTTCCATGCGTGAATCATGCAATGAGTTAACATGTGATGATGAACTTTTATGACAAATTGTCTTCAAAGCGCTATTGGTTGGTAATGAGGTTGACGCCGTAGCTGAAAGCAAAATATGTCGTAATGCTTCACACTCATGCTTCACACTCTATCACCTACCAATCCCAAAAGCCAGAGACGGATGTGGTTAGCCATGCCAAGAGAAATCAATTCATTTGAGGGCAATGGCTGCATGGAAGCACAAGATAAATAATACGGGTGTCTTATATATACGTATATGCTACGTAGAATAGCGAGAGTCAGGAAAGCAAGCAATGGAAGTTGAAATGAAAGCCAATAGACAGGAGATTATGATTAAAGTATGTGATATCATGCGTAACCCATGGTAATGTCGCGAAGAGACGTATGCCATTTGTGAGTGAAAGGACATGATATTTATAGGCTATCGCGGAATCGGAATTCATCCCCACAATAATGCAAACATGAATAACGGGTTTTACATGAAGGCATGTTTTTAATCCATTTACAAGATTGATCATGATTTGTTTTTTTACTGCATGAAAGCAACAATTTATTTTATAAAAGCATCGCAGTAGCTATTTATTTTCCCGTAAGCCTGCATTCATTATATACCACAGCTCCATGAAACTGAAATCTGCAAAGCTGAAATATGATATTTAACTGAAGTGCATTACATTTCTATTTTGATCTGCTTATAATCATGTATGACAAGGATGCGTTGACGTATTCAGGGTGAAATGATAGATCTCGATATAATCCTGCATCACTTTACACAAATATGAACAACCAAAGTATGTGTGGAGAATGTCTCTGCCAATGTTTTTCTATCCACTATTTTTGAAGTTGGAATAGCTCTTCGAAGCTTGATGTAACAGCTGAAATGTTTTGAGTTACACGCTCCTCCGAAACCGAAAAGCTGCCAAAAGTGCATTCACCCTTTAAGCTTTTTTTTTTCTGCCGCTTCCCGCAATGGCTATCATTATTGTCTAGCTTCGAGTGTGGCAGGAAATCACCGCCGGAAAATTGCAGACCGCGGGCGGCTGGGGCAAACCACTCCAGTGATAATTAACCCTGAGGTTCAATGGTTTGAAAATAACGCGATAAAAAGAATACCTCGTATTTTTCGTTGTTATCGTCTTCGATTTTCTCTCCAAGCTCAATGAGTTGTACTAAAATATTTCGAACAACGACGTTTTACCTGCCAGAAAGCTTTTTGCCCCAATATTCGTGATCTTTAAGACATGATCTTTACTGAATGTACACATTTTTCGGTGTACTTGTGGGTATATTCACCCGTTGGTGCCAAGAGGTGTGGTTAGAGAATAGGGATAAAGAGGGGGGGGGGGGGGGCTGAGAGGATAACCAGCGGATTCTAATCGTGAAAGTGGAGAGGAGGTTGCGTAGGTTTCAGTAGCTCATTACGCGCCCCAGCGAACATGATGAATACTTTATGCAACGCGTGGCCGCCTCGCACCGGCCCGGGTGCGAAATCACAGCCTTGTGGCAAGTGGCCCATTCCACATTAAACCCCGCTGTGCCGCATGCATTCCTATCCCATAGGATGCATGTAGACTACGGCCGCTGACATTCGACAGCGGTACATATAGCGTTAATAAAAAAATCGCCGGTGTGGTTCGAAGGCGGCGGCCGCCGGGTCTGACTGTTGATACCTCTGCGTTATCAGCTGAGACGTGGTTCTGGACAGGGAATAGAGAGAGAGTCCGAACATTTGCCCAGTGCTTGCCATGGTGTGGGCTCGAACTCGCCGAGGTAATTAGCTCCGCGCGATCTCTGCGACGACATCATTTCACAGATACTGCCTATGACGCGTGAATTCTAGGTTGACTGATGTGATAAGCTGCCCCTTTAATAGAAGACCATCCCTCACCCATCTTCTGCTGTCTGTTGTATTTAAGTAGTAATGATAGCGTAACTATTCATTGCCCCAAAACTTGACAGGATTCCAATCCATGAAGTAGCAGCTTCTCAAACGTATATGTACACTGATCGTTTTCGTTATGTAAGCATTAGTAACCTTCATTGCTTGTTACGTACTTTTTGAGCTAGTATCATTGATTAAAGTGTTATTCAACTTTCGAGTCCATGTTTCACCTTATAATTTCTTTGTACTACGCCATATTTGAGCATTATACAAGCTTTCGCCTATGTAGGAACAACGCTGCACAAATGCCATTTAATTTTCTACATCCAAACTCATGTGGACCTTTGATCACAGCGCAACACGTAATGTTTCCCTTCTGAATACGATTATACAACGCATCTTCTTTCCTGACTAATAAAGTCATTCCAAAACATGTGTAACCATGGCAACCGTCGTCTTTGGATTGGGATGTGGAAAAGTTGGGAATATCAATTGAGGGAGAGGGAGAGACAGGAGGGGTGAAATGTTACATGCATACAGTTTAAATGTCAAGAGCGAGAGAAAGAGAGAGAGAGAGAGAGGGAGATACACACATACACAGGAAGATTAATATAAATTATAAGGGATGAGAAAGAGAAGAAAAAAGGAAAGATGGTGGCAAAAGAAAGTTAATACATTTCTTCTATGACAGATGGACAAAGATGTCGAAAGATAATATCAGAGGAGTATTAGATGAATATGGAGGAAGTGAAACGTCCTCATTCACTGGCGTCGCTCTGACCCTAAGTGCAAGTACCCCACCCCTCCGTCCTGTCGTTCCCGTACGACCCGTCTACGCCACTGGGAGGGGCAAGGTTTGCACACCTTTAACGTGTTTCCCGACCATGCCTGAGGGCCTTCTTTCTCCCCCCTCATGTCGCACCACGCACGCCTCTTCCCCGGCTCCCTTCCCTTACTGATCGAGCCCTCATCAACGTTAAGGTAGTCAGTCAATACAACTTGGAACAAGGAAATGCAAGTAACCTCGCTAAGTGTTTGATAGATAAATAAACGCAGTGACAGTATTCTACCTACATATTAAGAGAATAACCCAGTTTGTTCACCACACTGTTGTCTACATACTTACTCCGAGCAACGCAGTTTCTTACATAATGAAACTACAATTCGAACTGTATGTTAACTTGTCTCTTTAGTTTGTCTTAAGGCCCGGTCCCAGTGACATTTAGTATGGATTGCGCATAAATTGCGGATAAAATTTAATTTCAGACGCTAAACATCCGCAATATTCGTAAAGTATGCTGTTTTAAGACGGTTATTTTCCGCACATGTCCGTAATCATTCGCAAAGGCACATTTTTCCGTTCCCAGGAGTTTTGGGCTGCCCAAAACTCCTGGGAGCGGAAATCATCCGATTTATATGCGCAATGCACACGCAATGCATACTCAATGTATGCGCTCAATTTTCGCAGTTATCCTGTGATATCCGCAACGGACGTGAGATTGCGGATAAGTAGCGGACTGGGATAGAATGCGAAACGAATGCATAGCGTGCCTAATACGACTTAATACCAAGCTATAATAATTTATGAAGAATGCTTACAGACTGGTCACGAATAGTGCGTTTGTATTACGACTGTTTCGCGAACAATTTGCGAGTACACAGCAAACATTCATAGTAAACCCAGATTACTATATAAATGCAACAGAAAATGAAATTTGACCGTCATTTACAGAACAGTTGTGTAAAATATAGGATGTTACCATGGATCATCACGGACATTTGATAGTTGAAGCCATCCAACAACATAAAAATCTCGGATGTCATTGTCATATTGCCCCTGCCACTTTAATTGTATTTTTGTTAATAAAAGTATAACCCAACATCCCCCCCCCGCCCCCACCCGCCCCCCCCCCCCCCCCTCGTATGTCGCCAGAATATGACACTTATACCATGGACGTACCTAGTTCCAGATAGTGCAGAGCTATAATAATCATAGCTTATCACCTCAACGAGATTTTGCAAGAGGTTGGAATTATTTTCAGGTATACGTTGACAGACAGACGGACACACACACACACACACACACACACACACACACACACACACACATACAAACATGCACACACGGACGCTTATGGAAAATACACTTCAATACACATACATACTCCTTTCATATTAACCATACATCATTGTTTCATGTGGAAGAGGTAAATTGAGCCAAAGTCTCGATTTATGTTTGTATCCCCTCTTAAACCCCATCAATACTCTCATATTCCTTTGAGAATTAAAAGTGGAAAATGAATTTTCATGATCGGAAAACACATAAACTGATAAAAAGTATCAAATCTTAATACCTTCTTTCATTTTGTTCAAGATCAGCATTTTGAAAAAGCATAAACATGTATAAAAGTGTAACATTGTATGTAAAACATCAAATAAACAAGTGTATTTTACGAAAGGCAGATAAATGAGACATAAAACATCTTAACAAACATTTTTTGTCTTTTTTTCATTGATACTTAATAAAAGATAAGGTAATATGGTTCTATTTCATGAACTTTCCATGGAATGAAAACAAAATTTTTTAAAAAAATATTGTTTTCTGTTCATCTTCGCTGAAGTGTGGAGTGCTCTTCTTTCATATGGTATCGATTCAAATGTATCATATTCGCAATGCGACCGTTGTTTCCGCACCACGTGCGCATTGCATTCTCTATGCATACGTAATACTTCCGCAATAATCGTTTAGCATCCTACTTTTGTCCGCAATACATGTGTTATACTTCCGCATTACTTTCGTTACATTTTCGCAATGTTTGCAACACATTCCACAATTTTACAAGCAATATCCCTCGTAAAATGGCATTCGCAAGGTAATTCGTTTTTATTCGTGATATTTCCGCTTTTAATCGGAATTTGTTCGCTGTACATCTTTTATGTATCCGCAATTTTATAGCGGATTTTTATTTTGTTTTGCCAAATTTAATGCGGATGACAACGAATGACCGAAATTTGTATTCGCAATTCATGCGTAATTCAACTTTCCCCCAGTGGGACCGGGCCTTTAAACGAATGATACTTCCACCGTGTAATCAAACAAATATAATAAGTGAACATTATTTAGTCATTATTCAACAAAAGTTATTCCTTGATCCCCTGTTGATACGTTGGATTGCTCAATAGAGTAATAGGAGTACATGTAATACTACCATGCTCATGTGTTTAACAGAGAAAATGAGTCAAGATTATTCAGTCATTAATGGTAGTATTTGTGTTCAACAAAATGTGAATGAGGTTTGATTGTTCAATATAGAAACACATGAACGGTGTTCTTCTTTATATCACCTGGTCACTGCTTTTGGTGTTTTTAGCAATCTGTAACCGGCATTCAAATGCCACATCAGGTAATGACGCTCCATCGATTCATTTATATTTTTATTTATTATTTTTTAAACAGGGTAGCCCCACCAGTGAGCTTGCACTTTTCTCACCGGAGGCCCTCTGTACAAATAACACAAGAATATATAGCAACATGAACAAATGCTTAGGACAAGGTGGAAACTCAAAATGTAACACAGATCAACTGATGTTGCCATGTTGCCTTTTACCTTCAGATGAATACACAGTCAAAAGTCAGTCAATATTATTGGAATGGTAATCTCTTCATTGTTTATTTCCAGACTCTTCCGGAGGGAACATGGCAGGAACATAATTCTTCATTCAGATGAGTACATATATACACAAAGTCATCTATAGGCGAACATATGCAATAATGATTGTCCGACGTGAAGGTAAAAGAATTTGTTTTCTGAGACAACATCCTTACAGTGGTTTATGTGTCCTTCGTTATCTTTGTTATCGACGTGTTCGTCCATTCGTTTTATTGATCTCATAGCTACCTTGATTCGTGTCGATACGCAGCGACGACTTCAAGGCTTCACTTCATCATAATCTATCTACTTTCAATATATGTTTACCACATTAATTATTTGCAAGTCTTCATATTTAACTTTCTTTATCTATCTATTGTATTCCTTGCCAGGGCTGTAGTCCCGTAGTGAAGGTTATTATCAAAATTCGACATTGGAGCGGTACAAAGTCTAATATATCGTTTAATATGCCTTTTTTATATTTGAAAATATATGACCATATAATACTGGTCAGGATCCATTATATCATTAATCGTAACCAGATTAGGTTGCAATAAAGAACATAAAAAGGCATTTAGTTCATGGCAATTGTCTGTTTGCATACTAGATAACGACTGCATTAGTGTGAATGATGCATCGTCAATGACCAAATTGTTTGTTGAAACAGTAAGTGCTATGCTTATCACTTCAATGTGATAATGTACCAGTACTAAATGTTTTAATCTTCATTATCTCGTGACTATCACGTGATGACAACACGTGTGAACTGACTGACCTTTTCTTCTCCCTTAATGCTCCTCTCTATCATGCCAGTGCCATAAAGTCATGATGAATACGAGAACCCCAGCCGCCCCCCCCCCCACCCACCCACCCACCCCACGGACAAACAGAAAAAAAAACCTTTAAAACACAAAGTTCTCCAAGGGGTCTTTCACCAAGCTATTCTTAAGCTAAGAACGACTTTATGCACGACTGGTTAGCCTTACATATGCTAAATCAGATTCTCAATGATTTTGATTCTCATCAGCTAAAGTTCAACATCTTTGTATGTAAATTAAAATTACTCTAGTGCCTGTCTGAATACAAAGTTTATGCTTTGTCAAATTTGATAAGGACTGTTGGAAATCAACTCCCACTATGCTTAAAACAGGGGAAAAGTGTGGTATCTCTTTTAGCACAAGAAAAGAGTCACCAGTCGTGCGTGAATTCGTTCTTAGAATGGTTAAACATTCCCCTGACAAGTCCGTTCCTTCATTTCTCTGACAACGAAATTTTTGTTTTTTTACATTAACTATTTCCTCTGAAAATTTTCTATTCCCGTTTGCTTGAGCCCCGTGCTTCCGTCTCACACCTACGCTTACGTCTTCACTTCCTGTTTTCCAATCGGAATAGATAATCCAGATTCGCCGATTAGGTATATACCACTTTGTCGTGGGTGACTTGCCGTACATGACGAAGAACAATGATGTTCTTTACGCTACAAATTGTGTGAGGGGGATACTGGCATAGTAGTTCATTTAAATGATCAATGCTGTTAGCTTAATCACATGGCTCTAGTTGAAGGAAAAGCTTAGTGAAGGAAAAAGAGTTGAGACCGTCACCAAGCGAACACTTGTATTTTGCACTACCTGTATCTTGCGAAGCTGGACTATGCGACTTATTGTTTGTACATAATAAACACATGCTCTCATACTTCACTCTGATTTTAAAAGTCTCAAACTCGTTATTCACATGCCTCTCGACGTTGCTATAATACTATAAAGACACTTCGATCCCAAACACAACAATATGATCACATGCACCATCTACACACCACGACACATACGAACACCCAGTATACATGACATATACATGCATAACATCCAATACTTTAAACGTCGGGCTTACTAACTTTGAAATGGAAGTTATGTTAGACGTTTAATGCTCGCCGTAAGCACAGTAAATTTTTAATTGTGAATCATTTTATCATAATAAAATGGTAATACCCAAATTAAGGCATGATGAAAACGAGAAGGCCACCCCCCCCCCCCCCTCCGCTTACGAATAATTTATGTAAGGCGTTAATGCTCGACGTAAACACAGTAGATTTGAAATTGTGAATTGTTTGATCAGAATCAAATGGTAATGCCAAATAAAGGCATGACAAAAAGAGAACCCCCCACTAATAAACAATTTCAGACACAACTCCCGCCAAGTTCATTTCCTTTTTCACTCACAACGAAATACTCATAAACAATGTTACATTACAATCAATTGTAGTTATAACTTGGTTATACTTCCCCTTTTAAACCAATCCAGGGCCCTGTTGCATAAAACTTACCATTGATGGTAACTTTGTCATCAATGACAACTACCGTGGTAGCAGGGCTCAACAGCCAATCAAAATCAAGGTTTCCATGGTAGTTACCATCAACTGTCAGTTTTATGCAACGGGGCCCAGGTTATTCAACAACTACAGCGTATGCTTTGATTTGTATCATTTCGCTGGATAAGTTATCACCGCTATTATATTTTGGACACCTCCCCGGCCCACGCTACATTAGTCGGCTCAACGCCTCTCGCGGGTTCTTGCGACACCTCACCATCCAGGGCGTCTAGATCATGTAGCAGGTGGCGAGAATTTGGCGCGGGTCTGTGTATAGTAGTGTCCAGTCAACACGGACCATGGTGTGAGATGACCAGTTGCTAGCCGGTAGTGATGGTTCTTTTATGCTGGTTTGTTTCTTTCTGGAGAGTGCGCATTGACACTTTTGCCTGCATGCAATGTCATTGGATAACGGGTACTTTCTATATTCTCTTTCTCTTTAGGCCTATTTTTTTTCTGTATCTCTCTCCATCTCTCCATCTCTCCATCTCTCTCCATATTATTCACTTTCTCTCTATATACGTATCTCTCTCCATCTATCTGGATCTGCTTTTCTGTTTCTGCCTCTCTGTCTCTCTGTCTCTCCCCCATATAAAGTCTAATTTCCTATTCCGACCGCCCCCCCCCCCCCCCCCTTTTGACCACACATATACACTGGCTGTCCGGACATATAAATGTCATTGAGTATGTCGCTCGGTTATCTAACCAATCTCTCTCTCTCTCTCTCTCTCTCTCTCTCTCTCTCTCTTTCTGCCCATCTCTCTCTCCATCTCTCTCTCCCTCCCTCTCTCTCTCTCTCCCTCTCTCTCTCTCTCTCTCTCTCTCTCTCTCTCTTTCGCTTTCTCTATCATAATTAACGTGTTGCAATATAGGGTGATATTAAGAAACATTCATAGGGAAAACGATAAAACTTATAGAACACAGAACAACATCCCGTTTATTCGTGTTGAAATGATTGCACGTCTAATCTAACTATCCCTATATGCTTTCATATACATTCGTACATCAAAATCCAATGTGCAAGTTGGTGTTCTTTTCATGGAATTCACTTCAAACCAATTTATTTTTGCTTCGTGTTGTGTTCTTCCTATGTTTTAAATACCGGTTCATCATGTTTAAAACTAATAAAATGCCGTTTGAGTACTTGAGAGTGAAGTATGAAAAACAAATCCAGCGATAAAACTTTCATCCAAGACACGAATGATGGTTTCATGATTTGCAGACTACGAAAGCTTGCCTTCATTACAATAATGGCGACTTCAGGACATCGAAGAGCGTTCAAATCGCACAGGCATATACAGTATATACCTAATCAAAGCCTGACGTAATCAGTATTACGATGAATGAACTGTGCTACACACCTGCCAGCATGCTTTGCAGTTATATACCAACCTAATGTGTATATAAAAAAAATCAATACATACATCGGTTCTTGATAAATTAAACCAAATTGATTTGGTATGGGTAAAAGTGCCTATCGCCAGGTAATGGGATAGAGCTGTTATAAGGACACATGTCTCCCGTAAACAGATCATCTTACTAGTATATACAAATACCTATATAGATCTATATCATTTTGTAAAGGATAAAGACGCCGCCTCTCCACAACTACTCTGCGTAGACGATGTGTATTATGCCGCTGAATAGGGGATTTATGTCACGTCCCCCGTGAAGTATATTCATAATACTTACCCGAGCATTAACTGATCAGAAGAACAATCTGTTGGAAATCAATCCCTCATCAATCAAACCAGATTGATTTGGTATCGATACAAATAACTTGGGCCTGCTCTACATATCAAAACGATCGCTCTGATGACCATATTTATCGCTATCAATGGGAAATGACTATCAATAGGACACATACCTCCCCCAAACAGATCATGTTACTAATATACAAATACGTATTTATATATCTCTCTCTCTCTCTATATATATATATATATTAATTTGTAAGGGATAAACACGCTACCCGTTCATAAAATGTAGACGATGTGCATTAATACTGTTGAATTGGGGGTTTATGTCATATCCCCCGTGAAGTATATTCACAATATACTTACCAGGGCAGTTATTCGCCAGAACAACTACTTGTTACAGATATAAATCGACTTCTTGGAATCTACCCTCCCGGGCTCGTCTCGTTACCACGCACGCTTTAGCGTTACACTGATCTAGACTTTTATCTCGGTTAATCATTGTTCTTAATGTTACTCCGCGGGTAGAAATTATTGCCTTTGTTGATTAAAAAGATTTTGTTTTCAAGAGTGACAAGGCATTTGATTAGAGTTTGTGCCCTAAAGTTGTGTGCAATTCTACCACGAATACGGAAATACACGACACGCCACGACTGCCTGAATAGCTGTTTATGAGCAATGTGTGTTTTTTGTTTTCACTAATAATACACATAAACCTCACATGGTTATGTTGCATATAGGTTTTCAATTATTGTAACTTTCCTTCAATGATGACTACCATGGCAACAGCCAATAGGCTCTCATTATTGCGCCCGTTAGCATGGTAGGTACTATTCATGGAACGTTACAATAATTGAAAACCTAAAACATGACCCACAGCAGCGATTTGTATGGCACACAAAGAGGTAGAGAAACACTACTATGAATATGTCTTAATAAGGGATGGAATGGACCGTTTTCTCAATGATATTAGAGAGCTATCATCAAAGTTCATTTTACTGTTTGCTACAATGCATGGTGGATATTCATAAACCATTGATATGGATATTAGACCATGTGTATACCACCTCCCAGTCCCCCCCCCCCCTCTTCTCTTCTCTCTCCCTCCCATTCTCGCTCTCTCTCTCGATACAATTTCTCTGTCTGTCTGTCTGTCTGTCCCCCCCCCCTCTCTCTCTCTCTCTCTCTCTCTCTCTCTTTCTCTTTCTCTCTCTCTCCCTCTCTCTCTCTCTCTCTCTCTGTCTCTCTGTCTCTCTCTCTCTCTCTATCTCTCATTTTCTAATTCACTCTATCGCTCTTTACTCCTTCTCTCGCACTCTCACTCTTCCTTCTTCTGTCTCGGACACGTTATCTCTCTCTCTCTCTCTCTCTCTCTCTCTCCGTCTTTCTTCTTTCCTCTCGCTTGTGTTTCGTTTCTCGTGCCTTCCATATATCGACTTGTTCCTTTAAATGCTGTTCCTCACCTGTGTAATGGTTAGTTTATCTTTTTAGCCTTGGTTCTCCTACCAAACGTAATTGAGAGATACATATGTAAAATATTTGAGGTTGTGCTGCATTTGTGCTCGTTAAGATTATCTAACAATTTCAGCGAACTAAGAACTAAGAACTAAGAACTAAGAACTAAGATCTGATTACATAACAAAAGAACTGGATATTTCCAGTATAAGCTCTTTTCGATTTGTATTCTATTGGCAAGATCGGTGTCTTTCATAACTCACAATTAATTTTCTTCACCGAATTTCACTTTGTCTGGTACGTGTTCTTTTCCTCACCACAACTGTCTACCTACAGCTATTTTTTTAGTATTCACCTTTCACTACAGAGACTCTCCTGGTGTTGATACTAAGTAACATTGTAAGTCTGTTATTTGTCTTTGAGTCTCTGGAGACTGTCGTCAAGATTTAGCAGTCGTTCGGTCCGTGAATCGTCGATCATGGCATTCCTTTATATCAGTATTACGCTCACAACTGAATACTTCCCCTCTGACCGAACGTGCTGCATGAACGAGTTCGACTATCAACAAATCCATATCAAATGAAAACCCACTTTTTGGTAATGATTTACATGTGATACTTAACATCGTATACCTAGTTCTCAAGATCAATTCTTTGTGATCAGGTCCACTTGACGTTGATAAATCACTATACCTAAGTGTATTGTCATGGTTGCGTGACAATGATATAAGATCATCTGAAATCTACTTCCGAATAATGTGACCTCGTACTACCATGCATGTACAGCCATTTCGTACTTCATTTCTTTTGAGAAGCACCGCGTAGCAAAACTCAATGGACTCTTTCATGTACAGCCTGGAATTGACGTGAGATGAAGTTTGGAATTGACCCGGTTATTATCACTCTTCAAACACTGTAAGGATCAATGATGCGTCACCATGACATTTAACAACAAAGAATTAGACGCGATCATGTTCTTATGGTATTTGGTATCAATACTAGTCCATGAGACAATGAAGTTAATACTTAAATGTGATATTGCAAAGTCCTTTGTTCAATTTATTAGAAATTCTGGGAAAAAAATGAATGGACAATATAGATTGGAGCTTTGACGTCATATTGTGTTTATAATAGTAGTTTAACGTTTAATCTTATACTTCACAGCACTGCACCGTTCTTCTGTTAGCGATTTTCTACGTGAAAGTTTCATAATCATATAAAATACATAGTTTCCTCCTTTACCAAAAATTTTATAACATTTTGTCAATTATTTAACTTCAATCGCGTGGTGTTCCTCAATAATGCTGATGTATGTGTGTGTTGCATCCATGTACTGATGTTTTGACGGTTTGTATGACTAATACACCACCGGATTACTGGTAAATCGCATTTTTTTAAAAAAAATTCTCAGGGGGAAAGGTTTTTTAAATTTCGCATACTGCAACTATCGGTATTGTTTAGGATGTAATTGATTTGTTTACAGAAAACTTTATTTACATAATATGACATCATATATATCATATATTGTTTTTCATGATGGCCTATCGTCTGCTAGTACATACAATAGATCATTTTATGTATGTATACAGATGCCTTTCAGACAACACAATGCTAATGATAACCCCAAAGCTTGTCCGAGGTTTGTCCGAGTAGCAACAAATAATACATTCAGAGTATATTCCAGCAATAAACCGTTTTCGTAATTAAATTCACCCCCCCCCCCCCCTCCTTTACTGCATGGTAACGAATTAATATATGCACCTATAGGCCTATTTTGTTATTTAGTTTCAATGGGTGGACCGCACACTTGTTGTTACTAGACAAACCTCGGACAAGCTTTTGGTTTATCATTAGTAACGTCTCTTTGAACGACATTAATTTAATATGCGTACATAACGATTTTTCTGTATTGGCACTAAACCACTACATGGAGGTGGATGTCAAAACGCGTTACTTTGCAGTTTTATAATATATATTATGTATATTTCGTAAATACATTACGAAAGCGACGTATTGATATGTGGTGAATATTATTAGCTCGCACTAAATTGGCGTCACAATAATAATGTGGTATTTTTCTTATTGAACATAGAAACAGACGTTTGGCTTGAGAAGCATTGTATTCATCACATTTTTAAATTAGTAGTCTAGTTCACGACTGAATGAGATTAATGTTACAGTACATGCAGATTGTGTTCATGAGCTGAATACGTGGGTAGACGTCAAAAGGAAACGGAATCGAAGAAAGAATCTCCTTACCTGACATTAGCAGCAGTGAAATTCCAAGAAAGATTACCCCAAACATTTTCCGCACACTCCGGAATGTGGCACCTAATGAGCTCCTCTCACCGCCATTTCCATTGCACATAATTCCCATGTTTTTTCTTTTCTGTATCCACCACAAAGCTGAAGAGTCTCTTTATCATTCATTAAGTTTGCAGTAGAATAAAAAATAGTAATAACCTCTCCACTGAAAGGACCACCCGCCTGTAATGGGAAGAACCTCGGCACACCGCTCCTTCCTCGCCAGGCTCCTGCTTTCGACGTACGGACACGTACCAACAAGTATAGCTTCCACCAATGAGCACGCTTGCCGGGGCAAAATGCTGTCGTCTGTAGATCGTAAGGAGTAAATCAGCGCCGCGTTGCTCCGAACCCTGGCCAACCGCGTGAATTCATCACCTTACGCTCGAAAAACATTCCTTTTTTTTTTCATGCGCGTTTATTTTGATGAAAATGGAGAGCCAGCTTTGTATCGCTTAAATGCACCGAATAACACAACGCTAATTCGATGAAGGATTTGATTTTTTGTTTCTAATGTTTCGGAGTAATCGCTCACGAGTTTCGGAGATAGATTTTTTGAAATTATACGTAAAATGTACATCGTATTCATCCGCGGCGTGAAGCTGACTTAACTGCCGTGTTTATGTTCGGCATTGAACCGCTGCAGCCAATGAGCGCTCTACGCTCGTTCTGAAAGATATGAGACGTACAGATCAGGCAAACGGACATGAATAAAGGCAGAGAGAGGGGAAGAGAGAGAGAGAGAGAGAGAGAGAGAGAAAGAGAGAGAGAGAGAGAGAAAGAGAGAGGGAGAGGGGGGGGGGGGTGTGGATAGGGACAAGAGGGAGAGGAAGTATGGAGAGGAATCTAGTAGAGATAGGAAGAAGAACAGAGACAGACCGTGACTGTGAGCAGGATAGAGAGCGCGCGCCTGTAATCTCGTAAAATCTAATTTCACTGACTTTTTAGAATGGGATTAGTCACATTCGTCTGTCGATGTGTAATCGTGAAAGAAATGGTGGATGAAATTAGTTGCAGATTCTTCCTCTCCATTTCATTCATAATTTCCATCATGAACGATAAAATGGGTAGTCATTAAGGCGAAAGTGCATTAATCTTATAGTTAATCTAAGCATTATCATCACGATGGTGATGATTGGTCATAGTTTTGAGCGGATTTTTTTTTAATGTTAACTCCAGAGTTCGGAAATAGGTTAAAGACCAGTTTAACCAGTAATCTTCACGATTTACATATTTCAAAAGTATATATTCAATTTTAAAGGGCATATACTGTCCTGGGAAGGCAAAAAAAGCCTTCAAAAGGTGATCGTGAGCATCCATCTTGCCAATGGTCTTAAATTCATGTATTTTCAATTTTAGAAGCTTGCTAAAAGTTATTTGCCCTCAAATGATGTACATTTGGAGCAATGAGTGATTAAATCACAAATCCTCAAAATGTTCGGCCCGAACACCTTGAGGATTTAATCATTAATCATTAATTACTCCAAATGGGGATCATTTGAGGCAAAATAACTTTCAGCAAGCTTCTAAAATGGACAATACGTGAATTTAAGACCATTGGCAAGATGAATAATCACGATCACCTTTTGAAGGTTTTTTGCCTTCCCAGTACAGTATATGCCCTTTAAGTTGATATTAAATTCTCTCAAAGAAATGCATTAATTTTCTGTATAACGTCCCTCATAATTTCTAAAAATTGATTTCATAATTATCAAATTGCCCTTTACATGCGTAACTATTAAAATACGATTCGATCTAATAATTCAATTGCGATAGATATATGTAATCAATTATGATAAATCAATTGCAATGAACCGATAATTATCAACTAGGGGGATGACTTTTTTAACATGAGAACTGAATACATCATAATTGAATGATCTTACACTCTCTCCCTCTTTTCTCTCTCACCTTCTCTCTCTCTCCCTCTCTCTCTCTCTCTCTCTCTGATTTCTTTTCTTCCCCTTTCTAATCGCGTTGAGAGATGGAGAGGGCAGCATGGCGCGCTGTTATTAATAGTGATGATGGCAATAACATTCGAGGAGATCTCTCCCTATGTCAGCATCTTCGGTAGACAGAAGGTTCGCCTCCGTCAGCCGACGAGTCAAATTTCGCTCTCTACCTCTTCCCGCCAATTCGGCACTCTTCAAACCAACGCGTCTATACCCGGGCACTGATTTAGCATGGTGAGGCGGATGCGCGGGTAGTATAACGATATGAGGTCTCACGATGCCGGTCAGACTGTTGGTCTGAATAATGCATATGATGCTAAAGTGAACTGTGGCATATAGAGGATTAAGATATGTAAAAAAAAATCCCGTACGGGTAGACAGGTGCACTGAATGGCTCAGTAATGACCTTCCAGCCATTGACCGTTCAGTATTCCATCGGTAAGTGATTGGTTCGTGTTTGGTGAACTGTAAAACACCAGGGATATTTCTTAGACCATGTTCGTAATGTATTCACAACTTTCCCCCTGATTGCGTAATACCGGGGTATTACATTCACCTTTATTTTTAGTATTCAATTTCAATTGGTGCAACACACAATGAATCTAGTAGTTGTTGCTACTCGGACAAACCTAAGACAAGCTTTGGGGTTATCACTAGAAGCAGATTTTTTAAACGACCAGCATAAAATTTGAATTATAATCTATGACATGGAACACTATCATCTGTACATTGTACATTCACAGAGCAATATCAAATGTACATATTTTGTAACATATTAAAAATTATATTTACATAAAGCTTAATCACAAACATAGATCATAAGACATAACATTATACCAAAATAACAAAGAGATTGATACATGAAATATAATTAAAACAAATGTAATACATGTATATATGTATATATAATATATATGAATATACAATGACAGTTGAGAAAATAGTTCACAATAGGATTGACATATCTATATTAAAAGATTTTAATAGTATATCTATGATATATTAAAACAACGATCAAGACATTGTAATAAATCATCGATATATATTACAAATGATAATGCCCTGTGGAACTCCACAGTTCACTTCGTGCAAAACTGACTTTAAAGTTGTAGTTCACCCTGAAGATAAGTTGGTTTCAACATGAAGCAACACACGAGTGAAGGTTTGACGAAAATCCGTCAAAGGATAATAAAGTTATGATCTTTTGATATTTCAATTTTGTGACGTCACGTGCGAGGTGCTCTCCCATAAGTTGTGTGCAATATCATTTCATAAATTGCTATTTTTTTTTATTCTGACAACAGAATGATTTGTTCCCATACAGGTATGTGTGTAAAGACGTACTTCTAATGATGTATCAAATGCACAAGTAAAAGGACACAGATCTTTTTGAGAACTACACTTTCGAAAACAAAAATCAACAAAAATTGACGTCACAAGAATTTACAAAATCATAACTTTCTTAGCCTTTGACGGATTTTCATCCATCCAATCACTAATATATTTTTTAACGTGTTTGATTTTGTTGAAACCAACTTAATTTTGGGGCGAACTATCCCTTTAACCTATTCACCACCGTGCACTGTACACGAGTAGACAAATAACTGCGAAACCCTTCAAGCACATCACCAACAATACCCAAGCTTCTCATTGTACATAACATTAATTCATGGTCGATGGTGCCGAAAGCTATCCGTAGGTCCAATGCTACTATCCCTATTACATTCCCATTACCAAGGCCATCCATCCATCCTTCAGTAACATGCAATAAAGCTGTCGTGGTTGAATGACGGCAATCGTTCACTTGATTGAAGACAGCCTTTTCAAATATTGGCATATAGAGATGTGAATATTTTATGAGATTTTTACTTTTGGACAAATCTAAAAAACTGCGTGTTTTAGATAATTAATTCAGAACATAACAGTGACCTTTAAAAACATAACAATGACCTTCAGGAATCATATATGTCAACCCACAACTACTTTTCTGTCTTTTTAACACCTAGCAGATAGGTGTTTAATATTGAATTGAATGATATAAAGGTATAGTGTACAAATTCTGACTTTGAATAACTTCAGGTTCCAGAGGTATACAGGCCGAAGGGTTTTTTTTTGTGGATAATAGTAATAATACTGCAAAATATATTACTCATTGCGGATATAATCGCTAGTGATTGTTTCGCAAGGTATTGTCAACAAGGCATCTAAGATCACGACGTTTCGTGCACCACTGCAACACTTCGTCAGGTGTGATACGCACCCTGACATACATTGCGATACAAACGATTATCACTAGCGAATAATAATAATAATAATGATAATAATAATAATAATAAAAAATAATAATAATGATAATTGAACATTTTGGTATAGCGCACAATACATGAGCATAATTGTATATATTTGTGCCTTAAGATATGGTGTCTTGAAACTCGGCAGGAATCAGCAGTTACCCTAACGATCAGGTGAGTGAAATCTTGCAGTCCTAGCCTCACGAACCGTTTCAGGAAAAGTGAAAAAAAAAATGTTCGATGTTTACGTTTGAAACGTAGCGGCAGTAGTCTACATTCACAGTCTGTCTTGAAGAAAACAGAATACATAAGAAATAGCTTTGGTGCACTGGGTTCATATCTGTTAGATTAACTAAAAACGAAATATATATGTTTTCAAATTCCTTCTTAACTGTCCGTATGTTCCGTTCATGTTGTCGTTCTGGTTCCAGTGTTTACAAATGTACATCCGTGTCAACATTGCATGCAACGCTATGTTACGTGATAATCCTTTAGTTGAAGCCGGGTTCAGTATTAAGCAATTGCTTGCGCGAGGTCATAGTGTATAGCAAATTATGTCTAGTGAAAGGTGTGAGAACAATTACGAGAAAATACCTTGTAATATAATTGTAACACAACATATAATTCACACGTTCTCCATGTGTCCAATGGCCATGATAGTGTCGTTCAGAAACATTTGACATAGGTCAAAAAGTATATGGTGTATGCCGCGTTCTTAAGAATGCTCATCAAACATTCATTGGAGAAAACGATAGTATGCACATACAAATTCCTTGCTTTTAAATATCAAACGAATATTTAATATTTTAAAGTTAAATTCGCACGCATCCTTATTTTTTACGTCTAGAATGACAAAGCATGTGCGTAGGAGCATGTGATAACAGGACAAAAAAAATGCATGAAAAAAAAAAATGAAGTAACCTCATTATCTCATCTCATGGTTGACCACGATTGAAATTATCGTTGGCGATGGTCCTCAACTGATCCCTGTCGTTCATTACTTGCCCAAGTTCATCAAGGTTAAGTCCTGTATCTCTGGTGATCCGGTTTATGTAGTTAGTAGCCGGTCATCCACTGCCCCGTTTTCCTTGTGTTGGTGCCCACAGTACAAGTTTTGAGACTGGTTCATGAGCACTTCTGTAGCAGTGCCCGGCGAATTTGAGTCGTCTCTTCTGAAGTATTTGAGAGATTCTTGGTGCATCTTCATCAATTTCTTGAAGTGTTGGGTGGTCTTTCCAACTTATATTTAATACTCTAATAAGCATGCGTGTATAGCATCCGTCAAGCCCTTGCTCCAGATATTGGGATAGAGTCCAACACTCAGCACCATACAGAAGAATGCTTTCTATTGTTGCATTAAACCCCATTATGGTTGAGCCAAATCAAAACGTTTAATAACAATGTTTGACTTGAAAATTAACCTTCAAAGTTGATTCAGTCGGGGTGCACTACACGAGTAAGGCTCCCCATAAAAACCAGTGGTAAATTAACATAATTAAATCACGTGATTTAGAACTTCATTTACTTTTTGTGTAAGTATAATCGGCTCGTCAAGCGAACAGATTTTGGAGCACGCAAGGATGTATGGAATCGAGCGTGGACCAAGCTGATACGGACTAGTTGTCGTCGGTTGTCCAGTGTATAGCGTACATGTACATGTACTAAGATTGTCCGAAGTGGCTTCTATATACTTATGTTTTTGTATCTACCTCAAGGACGAGCACCTCATGGAATACTTCGGGCGTGTCAGGGGAGTGAATTTGTGGGGTCATCGGGGCAGAGGAAATGTGACTGAAGTGCGTGAGCGGAGAGATGTCAACAAATTTCCATTATCTCGACTAACATGACTAATAAATATATATAAAGTATAAATATAAATATAAATATAAGTATAAATAGTGACGGGGAGACAGACAGAGAGAGAGAGAGAGAGGAAGAGATGCAGAGAGAGGGTGAAAGAGAGAGAGAGAGACACAGAGAGGGGGGGGGAGAAAGAGAGATGCAGAGAGAGGGTGAAAGAGAGAGATACAGAGGGGGAGAGAGAGGGGGGGAGGGGGTAGGGTCCATGGACAGAGACAGAGAGAACAGCGGTCTATATATTTCGCATAAATAGAGAGAGATAACAAGATGTAAGGATAGAAAGAGATAGAGAGACGTTACAGAAAGAGTGAGCGAGATGGCTACGCGTGCAGGGAGATAAGAACCATATTCAAAGGCGTTACTACCGATATGATTGGTCATAATGAAATACTGGAAAAAGAATGTGTAGATCAACGTATTCTACTGTACCTTTATACGACACGTGATGGCGCTACGGTCATACTTCCAAATAATAGCATTGACGGCACAATTACGTACAAGGTTGGATCCGTGCAGGTTAATTCTTCCTGGGAAAGATAGCACTGCTGCCAAAAATGTGATTATTTGCGCATTGTTGATGATAACAAATTTACAACCGCCACATTTTTTTTCATGATACATGTATCATGTGGACAGCTCACGCAGGGAGGCGTTGAAAAGGAGCAGCAGCTAGAGAATTGTATTCAAAGATCTGTATGGATACTAAAAGGTGCTCAACACTTACATTTAGCGAATGTCAACTTGGAGAAAAAAAAAACATATTTAATAGCCCATTTGGTCTCTCAAAGCTGTGTTTCTTGTCATATTATTTTGTAATTTTCAAGAAAGTTAACGGCAACACCATTCACAATCCAATTTTCAGCTTTCTTCTAAAGGATTGACAAAATTGACCAATTCCTTCACTTTCCGGATTGTAAAAATTGTATCGTAAGCTGTGATTACCAACAGTCATTGCGTGCAGATGAGATATTTCACTCGAAAAACTTGTTTATTTTTGTTTGCTGATATTCGTTATGCTCACAATGGCATCGATGCCACTAACAAAACTGGACAAGTGAAGTGAAACTCTAGATTTATTTACTCTCTTCGAGAAGCCGTTGCCAAATAATCATGCTTGTAATTGTTAAAACACCTGAAAGAACACCAATTGATGACTCATAATACAGTATATTGGCGGTGCCGAGCATGGGTTCAAAGGATAAAGCTTGATGTCAGTCCTTCCATAATAGTATCCCAGGTACATCCTGTTTACAAGGTGAATAAGTAGGCTATTCTGAATAAACTAAGACCTCATCACTTATTCAAGTGGAATCAGGTATTCATAAGATTATATTATGCGACAATGAAATTAAAACAATGGCAAACAGAAATCAACATGTAGACTGTCAGTTTTATTCAATAGCGAGTTTAGATTACCACGACAGTTGACTGTCGCATTGACAGATGCATTTAACAACACGATGTGTGCGCGTGATTGCGTCACTTCCACGTGGATGGTACAATAGGACAAGTTTATCTCATTCCACGTCACAATCACCGTCTGAACTCTGAACCTCTCTGAGATCGATGCAGAATTGTAGTGGAGTTGTGAACAAAAAATACATTTATTGATTACATGGCAATCAATATTGCCCGCTAACAACATGATCATGCTTTAATAGAAATCGTCAAATACCTGTAGTGGTGATAATACGCAGGACCTCTTGTAATGCACAGTACACTCGGTTAAGACTATATACCGTGTGCGTATTAATGCATACTTGTTCGTAGTTACTCCATGGTCAGAACATTTTCTAAATTAAATACTACAGAGAGTAAATTGCACACAACAGGCAGCCCAAGCATAATACATAAAGCATTTGTTTGAATTCTAAGGCGTACCAATGACTGTCAAAATCGTTCCATTTATTATTGTCCTTACTACATACTGTATAACCCTTACTAAAATTTGGCTTAAGAAATGTGTGTTTATTGGAAACCGATTTTCTCTGTGATTTTCCATTCCACGGAGATGTAATTTTCTCTTACCATGGTGAGATTGTCCTAAAGGTGTTGTTTTTTTTTTATATACATGTATATATTGATATAAACTGTTGCATTTTTAAATCCGTTTTGATCCGCAATTCGATCTTTGCTGCATGGTTTCGCGGACATGCTTTTTGCCTGAAGAAAAAAAAACTTCATTGGTCCACCACGGGCCAGCTGTGGCCCGTAGTGGCCAAATAATGGCCAATTTGATGAGCGGAACAAGACTAAGGGATTCAAGTTTGGACGGGCAACGTGCAATTTAAACCTTCCCTTAGGAATATACATACACACACATTTAAAGAAAAATTAACAATGGATACTGTTGTGTTCTGTATTGACAATCTGATACACATAGACGTTTAAGTCAAAATTTCTTCAAAAGTGAAAATCTATTTGAATATTCCAAGGATTATTACAAAAAAAAGAACAATTAATGAAATGTCACGAAAGCTTCTTGTGAGAAATGACATCCTTTGAAGGCACGTTTGAATTTCAGCTTGATTAGAGTTGTAACGTTCTCACTGTTCATTTTTTTTTGACACCTAGTACATCTTTATTTCTATTATACCGCAAGTATCAATTCACTGTTCCAGAACTTTGCTATACTGGCTCCCACGACTTTATATTAAAATCTGAAAGTGTTACAGGTTCTGTCGGCAAAATAAGAAGATGAACACGTTGTGCAAAATAGTTCTTAAGTAACATATTAAGTACATTTTTTTTTCAGAAGAAATGTAAAATACGTCGGGTTTCATTCTTTTAATAAAATCTGCACCTAATTTATTTTTCATACAAAGTATAAATACTTATATTACATTTAAAGTTCTTCCTTCAAATCACACTTTCTTGTTAAACCTATAGAGCTGTAGTGTACAAATTGCACAAACCCACTACCAGTATGAAGATTGAAAATCCATGTTAGGACACTTTCTTGTCAATCCGAGTTATGATACGGTGAGGAATGCAACTGTTAACAAATAAATACTTTGTACAATTTGGCACAGAAATAGCACCCTTCACACAGGCATAGAAAGGTATTCCACCAAACACACACACACACACACACACACGCGCGCGCGCGCGCGCGCGCGCACGCATACACTATAAACGAGTATGCACCCACACATAATTAAACACAAATCAAAACTGCCCAGTTTGATAAATAAAAATGAGGTTAACAAGTATTTCAGGATTTCTTCACAAGAGCTGCAATTACATGTACAGTATCAGGCTATTGAAGCGTTTGTGTGGACGGACAGATGTAAGATAATAACCAACTGGTAAGCTGGGCTAAAGTCTCCTTTTTGGGATGTATATCATCGGGATAGAATTGTGACACAGTCATGTCCCAAGCGTCAATAAGCACCATGTTGGGGTAATCAGCAAAGGCCTCTCTGAAAAGCCGGTCCAACGTATACAAATACCACTCGTTATTGGAGAGGATGTGTGATAGCGCTTCATACTCTCGGGTGTTGGCGCTCTTCAAGATGAAGAGCGTATCAGGATTGCGTTTGTGTAGTCTCTCCACAGCTCGTCGGATAAGGCGGAGCCGTTCGCGGAATAGCTCTACGCTGTGGATGGAGAAATGTGGACCTATGGTCAGCACGAAAACATCTGGAGCCCAGTCTAGGCCGTCAAGTACGTTCGGGATGCTGGTTCTCAAACAGTGCGCGGGTCCGCCATGCGTGCCTCGCGACGGCAGCCCGTGGAATTTCTGGTACATGGTGAAATCAAGAGCGTCTATACGCGAGTGCGCCATACACTCAAGAGGGAAAAGAACACTCGCGTTGAGTATATTGGTAAGGTAGGAGTGGAACTGTTTAATGGTTGAGTCACCGAGAAACAACAATGTTTTGTTTCGAAGACATTCTGCAATTGCTTCGCTCCTGTCGAAGTGTTGGTTGTGACAGCGCGTTGCGTACCACGTGTTCTTGTAGTAGTAACCAGAGGTAGTGTCGATGGAAGTCTGCTCGACTGCGGGCGAACAGGGAGGCAGTGTGCGCCATCGCTCAAGCCAGGACGGAATGCCTATCTTGCTCACAGCGTCTGATAAGCGAGAATGAAAAAGAAGGAAAAGAAGAAAATTCGAGAATGTGGGGGAGAGAGAGAGAGAGATAGAGAATGTTGTGGTGGGGGATGATAATTTGGTTACTTCGGTTTAACATTTGCATAAAAGAAAAAACGCAATTGAACCTGCAAAGACCATACAGTGCAAGTTTGCCCATGTTTGAGGCTATTGGACGTGAAAGAAAGAAAAGAAGAAAATTCAAGACTGTGGGGGAGAGAGAGGGAGACAGAGAGAGAGAGACAGAGATAGCGAGAAAGAGAGAGAGAGAATGTAGTGGTGGGGGTGATAATGTGGTTACTTCCAGTTTACACATTCGCATAAAATAAAAAAACGCAACGGAACCTGCAAAGACCATGCAGTGCAAGTTTACCCATGTTTGAGGATATGGGACGTGATTTGTAAAGGTACAAGATAATCCACGTAAACACACACACAAACACACGCATACCCGACAGACTAGGGGTTAAAAAATTGACAATTTCAAAAGATAACGAATAAGTTACAACTCTAATAAAGCTGAAATGTACACACCACAAAATCAAAGGATGTCAGAAGGTTTCGTGATACAGTGTATTTCACGAATTATATTATTTTAATATTCCTCTGAGATTGCCTTTTTTAAGACAAATTTAGACTCAAAAGTTTACACCAAATAAATAATTCAGAACAAAACGAAGGTCATCGTGCATTACGCCTGTCAATCCATCCACTAGCAACTGGCATAACATTATTGTTGATAACGCGACCTTGTGGATTGAGAAGTATAATGCACAATGGCCACTGCTGTATTGTGAATTTATTATTTAATGTTCACACTTACTTTTGGGTAGAAATTTGTCAATGAGTCAAAATCTCATGATATATTCAAAGGATTATTACAATAATAATAATGGAATAACATGAAACCTGTTTTAAAGATATTGATATAATTGGACTTTATAATGCAAACATTTCACTTTGATTCAGACTGTTGTTGGTATATTCTATTATGCCAAAGTGTCAAATGTTTTGTTTAACACGTAGTTCATAAAAAGAACACAGAGCGACACGCTGTCAATACAATCCTTGGTTCAGTCTTCTTCTGAACATATCATGTAATACAAATTGCAAAGTATCATATAGTACAAAGTACAAAGTATCATATAATACAAAGTACAGCTATTGGTCAGTCTTCTTCTGAACATATATATTAAGTACAGCTATTGTAAACTTACCTATGACTTTGAGGGAACAGCTGTTACAGGGCAAATATTTTTTAAACCTGTTGGTGAATAGATGACGTGTGTTAATTTCACGAAGGATGTAAAACTAAGACTTATATCTTTACTGAACACGGCCTTACATTGTGTTCTTTCCTTTGCATAACGCATTATTTGGCATTATTTGAAGTGCTCTCTCAAACTTACACACAGCTAGATATACAGAGAGTGTGTGACCTGAATTTTCGACACATTTATTCCTTGATCAAACACAGGAACATAACAATTTATAGAATAATACAGAAAACAATGTAATGGGAGCGGATATCGCACGTGACGTCACAAAATCAACACGTTAAAAAGTAAAAACTTTCTCCTTTGATGGATTAGTAAAAACATCTACCAATGTGTCGTTTTAAATGTTCTGCTATAATTACAGGTTTTCATCAAACCTTCACGAATATACACGAATATATATGCCATGTTACTGCTTTTATCAAAACCAACTTAATTTCAGGATGGACTACCCCTTTACTGTTATAATGACTACTCCTGTGCACTTACGTCTCAAAGTATTGTTCTTCACCAGGCCTGATGTAGTTTAATTGTTGCTCGAAGATGTGAGTATTGTTTGAGTTGTGACGGTACCAGTGTTTGCAACCGAGTTTGGGGTTTGTAGGTTTCTCACAGAACCACGGGATCCTCGTGTCTTCATCAGTAAAGTCACATTCTTGGGCCTTGATCAGAGAAAAAATATGAAAGGAGAAAAATATTGTAGTTACAAACTTACATGAAGGCTTGGTAAAATCATGGTCACCGAAATGTTAACGGTTTTTTTTTACTAGGCATTAAAAAAAATGAGATTGAAAGCGAGTTTGTACACTAGACAACTGGAATAATATCTACAAATGCCAGCATGCTAAAAAACATAGTTATACATTAGTTTCTATAGAAACCGAATGTAGTAGAAAGGCACACTTCCTCTGATTTCAATGTAGATATCGACAAACAACTTATGTTTTCTGATTTCTTGGAAAATACATTAGACTAGACTTGGCCTTTCAACACTATTACATTCGGGTCCATGATTAGATATATTAAAAACACTGAGAATTGGTGAAGATTTTTGCAACATTGTCTGTGTTTTCATGGAGGTTGTCTGTCCTGAGATAGGAAGTTGGAATGTCCCGGATTTAGGGGGTCTCCATGAAGCCTGCGAAAAGCCCGTGAAAGTGGGGTTCAGAAATTTGGCAGATCTGAGATATGGGGGTGCTTTCAAAGGGAGGGAACGAGAGTAGGCGTACCCTAAATAACACTGAGTGGGAAGGGGCGGGGTATCTTACTGGTGCGAAAATGCAACACAAAATGTCGTATCAAGAATTAGATTGACAATGAATCAAACACGAACACTTTTAATTTTCTAATCATATAAAGAAAATGGTTAATTAAAACAACAAATACAAATATTACCTTTGGAGCGACGTGATCGACGTTGCATGTCACGTTCTCGCGAACTGACCCCTGTTTAAAGTGTCCGATGTAAGAGCCCCTATCCGGGAAGTCTTCTCGTATCCTGCGCAGAGTTCTCACCGCAAGAACCCCGTCAACCAACATCACCCGGACGGATACCTCGCCCGACCATCGTAGCACGAACTCGGCAAGGTAAGTCCCGTTGTCGAAATCGATGATCTCGCCGTCTGACCTCGAGGCTGCCTTTATATCGGCGGATTCCAACGTCGCGCGGAAGTATGCCCCGCCTACTTTCTGCGGCTTTCCAGTGATGTCTCTTGCCTGAATACGAACCCTGATTCGGTCGTTGACGCGATAGGTATTTTGACGATTGATCAAATGATATGAAGAGAGGTTGGCGGACGTGGCGAGTACCCTCTCCTGTATCTTTGGCTGCGGAGGAAATATAACGAGAATCTTTATAATGACACTTCCTGAGTTATGACTAAATTCTCTTAGACTGATACATCTGTGTACTTTTGTAACAAAGCACGTAAAAATATGTTGAAAGAGCGATCGTAATTATTACCCTCATAAAAATTGATGTTACATCTATTTCCACCTCATATCAAAGTTAATCGCATTGGTATCACATGCAGAAAGACCACGCGACGAAGATAACACGACATTGTGAAAATCGTAACATAATACGGTACAGTAGTATGTAATGTATCTGAGCGAATTTTTACATAGACCATACAATCAATATTAGCCTTACCTTGGGAAGGAGTAATTTATTCCTGAGCGAGAACGACCGTGGATGATTGCCAATAAAAATATATTCCTGGACATTGATATCGAGTAGGTAATAGAACATGACGCTGACGGTGACTAGGAGCATCAAGCCCGCAATCCCGGGAGTTCGGTGATGTCGACAGACGGTCCATGGCCAACTATTCTTCGTCATGACTCAGTCTGGACTATTATATTCCTGTGGGAGAAAATAGAGAATAGATATATGAACATGTACGCCAACCATAACAGCGTATTAGACTCAATGAGCAGTGGCGGATCAAGGAAGGTCTAACCCCCCCCCCCCCCCCCCCCCCCCCACTTCAGGGGGGAATTTCATCAAAGGACTTGTCGGATATTTTATCCGACAAGTTTGCTCTCGGCCAATAAGATGCAAGCATTTCAGTAGCTTATAACAGTTTGTCGGATAAAACGTCCGACAAGTCCTTTGATGAAATGCCCCCCAGATCTCAATAAAAAAAGATGGGGTACTTGGGAAATGGTTGGGACTTTGCCTGTACCCACCCCCTTCCCTTTGGATCTTCCCAAAAGTAAACCATTTGTAAACAGAAACTAAATATTAGCTTGTAGTGGCAAATTTCATCACGCATGTGCAGGTTTATAGGCAGGTTTCACAGTTAATGTACATGATCGAATGACAATGTTTGCTGTATGTTGCAATTTTGAAGAAAAAAAGTGTAAGAATTTAAAAAGAATGGTTTTAACTTTAACCCTTTTCTGATTGGGCTTTCTGAAAGCTGAGGATGGGGGTGGGTCATTACCCGCGTCCTTGATCATCATTACACCCGTATGTTCAGCTACTATAAATTATAGTATGTATTATACATTTATCTTGTCTCGTCTTGCCGAGGATGCCCACAATCAATAGGTTGGTTATTATAGCACCCGGTTATGGCACCAAGGGTTGAGACTGAAATAGACCTTTCCTGCATAATCCTTTTCAGTCTTGTTGCTACAAGAATCGTTATTATTGATCTTTTATTTTTCTATGTTCAATGTTTTGCATAATCCTTTCCAGTCTTGTTCCAACAAGAATTGTTTTTATTGATTTTGTCTTTTTCTAAAAGGTTCCAAGGATGATTGATGAGTTACATGCTGACCCTCGGCACAAATGTGTCAAGAGTCGAAGCAGCCACTGCGTCTTTTGGTAAGCAGTTCTAGTCTTTTATAGTCCTAATTGGTAAGAACGGAGAGGTGTAAGGACTGGAGTCAGCACGTAGTGTAATTTATTCCTACAGCAGTCGCGTGCATTGCTATCACAATGGAATATTTTACGCGTTTGGGCTGTTTGATCGAGGGAGATCCGCCGCCAATATATGCAAGACAAATTTCGGATGCATTTAGAGGAATATATATTCTGTATGCGCAGAAGATTTCAGAACCCCTTTATGTACTGAAGTGCATATGTGCAGTAGAAGAACATCGTATGATGATACGATTGTGTGAATTTCAGATTATAGTGTTGCTTCGTTTTTTGATAAATCGAGAATACTGTCCAAGAAAACATGCCAGAGAAATGCCTCCATATCGCACAGTGGAAAATCATATTTCCTTGCAAATATCTTGTAAATTGTTTATTGAATGGTTCAACTTCCATGGAAACAACCTCAATGTCATGCGCGGAGATGTTCGAAAAAAGTTACGGACCAAACTCTTTCTACAATGTTATCAACATTTCCATTCGCTCACCCAATCTAATTTCCAGCGTGTGTAATAAGATTAGCTATGAACTCCCAGCGAAGACTGAACGGCTGACATATTTCCCAAACCAGATTTTCTTTTGTTATTCAGAGGAAGGCACTGTCTCATTAGAAATACAACGTTTTGTTTGAAACACCTGAATGTCTTGACTTTTTTATGACCCGGCTGTCATCATAGATCAAAGTCTATCCGAGCGCAGATAGGTCCATGGTAAGAATGAGGAACTGAAGATATAATGTCTTGCAAGTGACTAGACGGAACTGTTTGCTATCGAGTTGGTAGTGCGTAGAATGAGCTTTGAATATCGAATAGCAAATTGCATTCGTGATATCATTCGACCAATCTTGATTGCATGATTCGTGCCTTATTCGTGATTGACTGGAAGCACGTAGGAATTCCCAATACCTGTTACATGTGTAATATACCTGTTTTATATACCCCGTATATATATCCTGTATATATCGCGAGAACCAGGAATTGCCTGGAAACAGGACTCAAATCAATCAAATGAAATAGCTCCCTACATATGTTCTTATATTTTATTTATACTGGCATTTACTCAGTCATATGGACTGGGTCGCCATTTAAACAAAAATGGATTATCGGGAAGTGGGCAAGGCCGTTGTATCCTACTATGGAGAAGCGGATACGTAATATCTACCTACCTACATTCCTAAAAACATTATACCATAATCACTGTAGGCAAACATAACCACTTTAGCCCATGCACTTCCAACAAATAGCGGCCGTCGTAAACATTCGAATATAACATGCTGTCAGTATAATACATGTAACTGTAAACCAGTTCGACATTTTCCACATTCAAATCTTACTTGACATGCCTTTACATAACAAGCTTATAAATAATCCATTGACCATTATTGCACGCGTTTTGCACGCAAAACCCATTGAACGGATTTTTGTCTTGCACAGACAGAGTTGCATGTGAAAATAATTTTAGCCTTACGCAATGTGCCGTTAATCTATTCCGAAGAGGATTGTTCAGTCGGAGAGCGAAGATACGGATGTTTGCATAGACAGCGCATTATCAGACTGCGACAAACAGCAATGGTGATTTTTATGGGATATAATCTCATTCTTGCCGTAGAGCCACGTTACTACTACACGCTACAATGGTACAACACGCACTGCAATGCGTGTTGATTACCCATTGCATCTCGCGGATCCGACGAGTGCAGTGCACAGATCGATCGCAAACAGCAGGACACCTTCATACTGTTCCATACAAGTGCAGAATTTTAAGCAACGAGTCTGAGTCACTAGTCACGAGTCACTAATAGCATACTAACTGGTATTGCGAAGAAAATACATGTGTATTCACCTACATGTACGATATACGTTGGTATAATTTATACTCACGCCTGTTATTCACGCCGTACATGTACACGTTCAGCCATGTCCGTACCTTGCGTTGGGATGATAGGCCGCCTTGTCAATTCGTCTCTTCTCGATTTCTCCGGCTCGTTTATCAAGCATTATTTTGTCTTCCCCGTCTGTTAGAACTAGAGGCATGAAATCATAGTACTTAAACGTTCCTGACTAAGCTGGATGTAGAACGTTGTCATGTCATGGTTATGCAGATTGCCAATGAATCGCATATTGTCCGAATGCATTGACGCGACGCGTGTTAGGACATGCACTGCATGTACTTCATGTACGAGGTTCTCATCAGTGACTTCCGAAGCCGGTGACCAACCACGACGGATATGATCGGGAGCGCAAATACCCATGGTGGCAACCAAAGTGAGGGGAAGGGGCGGGGCGGGGCGGGAGCGGCGGGGACGGGGAACCCCCCCCCCCCCCCACACACACACACACACACACACACACACTCACACACACCCTATCCTCACTTCCCAGTTCCCACCCACGTAGGCTACTCCTCTCAAACACATAAGTGGGAATAAATTAAATCTAATTAGATAGAGAGGAGTTCATAGATAACATTTTATTTCCTGCAATATATTACAAATATATCACATTACAACGAGAAGTATATCAGAAAGGAAAGTAATAAACCACAACCAAGGTCTGACTATCTATCGATCACTCAAACGCAAGCAACGGAGACCATCGTGAGGAATCACCCCACACCTGGCATAATGAACAGCTCATAGCCTAAGTTTTATATTACATATGGTCGGACCAAGGATGTTTCACTAATGGATATCCAGCAGCCGTTTAATTAATGCACATTCATTGTACTCTCCTTCTAGTCACAAAAGAACGCTTTACAAAGATTTTCTCTTTGATCTCCCTTGTTCGAAGCCGCGGATTATCTGGATGATATTGGGGAAATATCCTCACCCCATATGCTTGCGCATTTGTGACATGTAATACCTACGATGCGTCTATAAAGATTCAATGGTGGAATATTGTTACAATGTGGCAAAAAGGCTCTAAACGTGCAGTATAAAAGACAGCCAGTCCCTTTTTCAGATCACCACAAAACCATCGAAACATTGGCAAAACATATAGAGAACTGTTAGCAAGCTCTATATTCACAATTTGAAACTGATACGTAGTGTAAAATTCAAATAATGCACGTAAACAACGTCTGATTAATAGTCTTTACCTCAGGCTCTTAGCAGTCTGTGTTGAAATATCTGCTTTATTGATTAATCTGTTTATTAAATTATAAAACGCATTATGAAAAAAATTGTTCTATGGAAGGAATCATCTCCAAAGTTTGGTAGTTACTCATAAATTTAGGATTTCACACACGCATAATAACCACATAGATACTGTAGCAAAGACTAATACTTCTTTCGTGGTACGAAAAAAAGTCGGTTTGAACATGGACCTATCATGAATGGACTGCGCTCGGATAGACTTCCTTTGATCTATGATGACCACCGCCTCATAAAATTTTAAGACATTCAGGTGTTTTAAACAATACGCTGTATTTCTAATTAGGCAGTTCCTTCCTCTGAATAACAAAAGAAAATCTGTTTTGAGAAATATGTCAACCGTTCAGTCTTCGCTGGGAGCTCATAGCTGATCTTTTTACACACACTGTGAGTTAGTTTTGGGGTGAGCGAAGGGAAATTTTGAAAAAAAAATGTAGAAAGAATTTGGTCCGTAGCTTTCGGACACCTCCGGACACGAAATTGAGGTTGTTTCCATGGAAGATGAAACACTCAATAAACGATTTACAAGATAATTTTTAAAGAAATATGATTGCTTGATGTGCGATATGGAGGCATTTCTCTGGCATGTTTTCTACAGTATTATCCTTTTATCACAAAATCGAAGCAACAATACAGTCTGAAATTCACAGAATCGTATCTTCATAAGATGTCCTACTACTGCACATGCACTTCAGTACATGAAGTGGTTCTGAAATCTTCTGCGCATACAAAATATATATTCCTCTAAATGCATCCAAAATTCATTTTGCATATTTGGCGGTGGTCGTCACTGGATCAAAGTACCAAATGCGTCAAATATTCTATTGTGTTATCAATGAACGCGACTGGTGTAGGAATAAATTATTGTTCGTGCTGACTCCAGTTCTAACACCTTCCTGGTTTGAAATTTAACGGCTGAAATTTTTTACATATACAGAAGGCTTCAACATGCTATATTCTTAGAAATGGTCTTGAATCACACTTTCTTCAATTTACGATCGTGATAGACGATTTCAAATTTTAAGCTTGCAAAAGGGACGGACAATCTTTAAAGTCTCAATTTCAAAATGTTCCGCATCATATTCCATTAAAAAATTGCATGAAAAGTTACTTTCAGATATTTTCCTTTTAGACAAGTAACATGAAAAATGTGCCCAGCCGCGCCCAAGCTGGTATTTTCATCTCAAAAAGTATTGAATTTCGTATTCGCTTGTCCTTATTTTACATAACAAGCACTTAGTGACAACATTAAAAGTTCAGCAGCGAAAGCTGAAAAGTATGCATGTATAGGAATTCGTATGACCAATTATAAAATGCAGGTGAACGTGACGCAATCGCGTATGCATTATATTGTTGAGAGCAGCTGCTAAAGTTAAGTGGCGGCTTCAAACCTTGTTCAGAGCGATGTATATATATCCATGTGTTTAAACATCCTTGGTCGAACAATCCACTGAATAAATAATACTAGACTGCAGACTAGGATGTTCATAAATCTCTTTAGGACGATGGATGAAGATACATTTTACAGTGTGCCGGGAACAACGAGCAGGTACACATTGTGGAATGTTCTTTCAATACATTGGTAGGATCTTTGTTTTAGTCCAGCAGGGCAATTAGCACCCCTTTCTAAATTCTAAGTTAACCACCTACCCCCCCCCCCCCCCCCCCTCATTTAGCATTTGACATTGGCATGGAGGCTTTTAAATCCGGGATCTCTAGTGTAGAGATCAGTGGTCCCAACCAACCCTCGACCTCAACGTTAGCACTGAGACAGCCCTATTTCCAACCGGTGACTTTATGGGGATTGCGCGATCAGATAGGAGTCATTATCTCCCCTGCGTGTGTAGAAGGAGAAGAAGAAGAAAAAAAAATAAGATGAAATACGGACAGAGCCTGGACTATTACATTGCACGTTTGACATTCGTTGAACTTTCCTCTGTTTTTATTAAAGGGAAAGTTCACTCTTAAAATAAGTTTGGTTCAATAAGAGCAGAAACATAATAGAAACACATTATTAGTGAAGGTTGGACGAAAATCCGTCAAAGGATAAAAACTTTAATGATCTTTTAAAATTTCAATTTTGTAACGTCACGTGCGAGGTGCTCTCCCATAAAGATGCGTACAAAATATTTGCACAAATTGCTCTTTTTGTGTTTTTGACAACGGATTTTTTTCTTCATACAAGTATGTGTGTAAAAAAATATTTCTGATGATGTATAAAATGCACAGGTACAAAGAATGGTATTTTTGTTTTAGATAAAAAAAAAAATAAAATCAACATTAGGAGAGCACGAAATCAAGAAAATACGAACGTAAGTTGAAAAGCAGAGACATTTCGCATGACATTCCTGCACTTCACCTAATATCACTACAGTAGTGAAATATACATTGCATAATAAGCTTATAAAAAACGTTTGTTCTACGACATGTAATGTAAGGTCAAATGCGTCTCAATAAGCAAACGCTTTCGGCAATGTTCTTACGCATTGACTCAATTTGATTTTTCTTGTAATATTTCAGATACTCGACCTATACGTTGCATTTGTGGATCACGAAATGTTGAACAGAATTTGAATGTGTGTGTAAAAGGGTGACACCACCTACATTGGTAAAATAAACTCCTGTACGTCTTCGTCTGTATCTTTGTGTATGTATGTCTGTACATCTGTATCTCTATCTCGGTGTCACACACATACATATGCTGATAACATGGGAGCAGAAAAGTGGACATGAAACAATTATGACATTTTCAGATAAACATAACTAATACGGAAAGTGCAGTGAAACACACAGTAGGACCACATAGGGAAATTATGTTCGTTCTTTGTTCTTTGTCTCAGACGTCACATGTTGGAAGTTACCGAGCCAAAAAAGGGTTCGTCGTCCCCTTAACTACATTGATGTGATTGCTCGAGACATCCAGCAGGATCCATCTGACATCCCCAACTTGATGACAACCAGGGACATTTGGCTCTACATGGTGAACAGCATCTCGGCTGCGGCCGTTAGATTGTTCGATATGATTATGTTTGTGTGTGTGTGTGTGTGTGTGTGTGTGTGTGTGTGTTTGTTATTTGGGTTATGCGTGTATTACTTGTGATAACGGCACACGTATCACACACAAAGCTGAGCAGAATCATGTCCTGTACAATACAATGAATGACCATAACAACAATTACAAAATATACAATGTTTCCAAACAGTCATAGAAACAAGAACGGTTAAAGTTGATAGACCGTGGGTTATCGTGTTTCAAGTGTAGATATTCGTTATAGAGTATGTTGCCTTTTCTTTTGGTTATGCAAAAGAGATTTCGGATGGAGGGTGAATTCATACGCCGCTCTAATAATTGCGGTCAGTTTAACGCCAAAATGTAAAGACTTTTCATATTTTTTGCCGGGATTGACAATGACAAAAACGTAAGGTCAAGTCCGGGGGTGAGAGGTGTGGTACCGTGGCGCCGTGGTGTCGTGGTCGACGGAGGGGGGGGGGGGGGGGGGGCACTAGGCCCAAAAATATCACCATTGGACTTCTTTGAACATATGCTGTTGGTTTGTTTACCTGAATGGATTTTTTCGCCCTTATAATGGAACAAGCATGTTCCTATAGCTTCTACCGAAGTCATAACGTGTAACAAAGGGGGCGGCACACTAGATGCACGTAATGATAAAATAGAAATAGAGGTATAGATGGCGCTCATGCGGATGACAATAATGACAATCCGTCGGTTGTATAATATTATTGCACATTGCGTCTAACACCGGATTCATGCGTGTCAGGTTAACGTCTCTAGGAAATCAAACTTTAACATCTTCAGCTAGATGTCTTAAATCATGATTAAGTCAAGTAGTTTAGCGGCGATTGATATCTCAATGCATTCAAAATAAATTATGTCCAGATAAGCAATGATATTATGAACTTCTGAAATTTTGCAGAATCTTAGGAAAAGGGTGTATAGCAACGACTCAAGCATACTTTTTATGTTTCGCTCCGTACAAGCATACATTTTGTATTACTATGATTCGTATGAAGTAAACTGGTTATTAATCAAGTATTCTCTATTCGTTGATGTTAATAAATTCTAACTTATTAAGACGGATACATGAATGAATTGCTAAATCAATAAATTATCGTCTATTTTGAGAAGTTCCGTCAAATCACCCTTCGCTATCACAATAAAAAATAGACATGGAAAAACCACTAGGGAACTGGAAAGATTCTCAAAGCCCCAGAAAGGGCAATCAAGCGAACTATTATTATCTGATTATCAAGAAGGAACGGGGGGGGGGGGGGGTTAAGATTGGGGACATGGCAAATTTCCAAACGGTATAAGTGTCACAGGGAAATGAAAGAAATCGGAGATGGGCCAGTTATCTACGAAGAAAGATAATATATGGACAACCCAAATGATCTAACTCGGCACCTCGGACATTTGAAATAGAAAAGAGGCAACAATCTAGGTGATGATCAGATGGCATTTAGGAACATGCACTTTGAACATGGTCTTTTATTACGCGGACAAAAGTTCAAAGGGTCCGCATAACAAAAAGATCATGTTCATAATGATGGGAATGTTACCTGGCCAAGAACAAAACATCCCTCATGCGAGCTCAAAAGGGGAAAAGGGGAGGAAATTATTTTTAAAGAAAAAGCCCGCCACCCTCAAAGCCCCCCCCCCTCCCCCCCCCCCCCCCCCCACCCACCCCTACCTCCCTTGGCCAAAAGCTGGATCAGCCCTGGTTGCTTAACACTTAAAAAATACAACTGTGACATTGGAATCCATAACCTCAACGATCTTAGTCATGTTTTGATGAATAATTATACAGCGGTCGCTCTTTCTCGAGCGCCAGTCAAGCGTGTTTAATACGCGCCTTTCACGGAGGCACGCGACGACCATCATTTGTGATTATGGAAAGCGCTATCCGAAATTTGGACCGGTGCATGTTACGATAGGGGTGTTGTTGAATGTTGTCAGTCGAATGTCATGGCGTTATCTAATTGATTTTGCATCTCTTTCAGATTAGCTACATGTGATCATGATAAATAGCAACAACAACATCAACAGTAGTTGCAGTGCCATTTCTGATCTGTACGGAGTTTTACTCTCTTTGTTTACAGTTTTGTTTTAGTTTTGGGGGATTTGATGAATCCCCCTTCCGAATTGTTAAGTCACACGCGAGTGCGCTCGGATTGATTTGAAGGCCATCAAAATAATAATTCTCCACCTGCATTGAATTTGCTAAGCATTCAATCTTCCTCGTTTCAGTGAGCACGCCCTAAGCACTGGTATAACGCAAAAACAGAATTGATACTGGGTTCATAAACGGGGAAATTAGAATGGGGACAGTATCACACAACTGCCTCCGCCTATGCTCCCACTCAGTATTAATTTGTAGTGGAAGAGGATCCATTAATATGCATAGATGAGTTGACTGTGAGCCTCCATCGCACCGTTACGACACAGTGCATCACATCCCATTTGCTACTGAGCATCGAATATTAATTGCATGTCGCTCCAAATAGGCGGACGAAATTACAGTGTGCATATTTGATCAAATTTTATGATGCTGATTGTCGATCGCCTGCTTCAGCATCGCAATCAGTACCCGCATACAGAGGGAGACACGTAGTAAACGAAGGGGCGTTGAGTGACGAATCAGGATGAAATTACCGACGTCTTTGAACTTGAGGAGGGGCGTCCTGGCGCTATTTTTCTTCTCGGCGGCCCGTGTGATCGTCACGATGGTGTACACGGAATGGGAGTACCAGAAGAAGGTGATTCGCTGCTTTGACCGCGCCGGTGGCTCGGGCGCCTTGCGGGCCGATACTACATCCTGCGACGGGCTCCCTGTGGTGGGAGCAACGAACGCTTTGGAGCACCGATCACCCTCAACCGCAGCACAGGAGAACGTTACAATGCGATTCACTCTACCTCTGATTCCAACCCTAATTTCTCCCAGGAATAAGAATCATAGCGATATTCGTCAAACCACAGACAGCTCCTCAAAGTTGTATTGTTCTGACGCAAATGTGTTCATGGTAGCGTTGATCGTCTCGCGCCCTGAGAACGCAAAATCAAGACGCGCATTCCGCGAGGCGTTGGAATGCGCGCACGGACATTTCCCAGGCTGCACAGCGCGGCTCCCTCGTAATAATCGCACGGTGATGAATCTGTTTGTAACCTGGCTACCAAATATACCCTCGTTCACTCACTCTTCGTTAGTAAGTGAGAGTATGATCCATAATGACATGTTGGTAGGTGACCTTTCGAATCAAACGGTAACTTATCATTCATTTCTTCCCGTCATTCTAGGAATAAGATGGATTCTGAGTAATTGTAAAGCAGCGCGGCACATCTTCATCGGAACGGATGAGCTGTATCTAAATCACCACAGACTCATAGCAGAGCTCGTTACTCGTCAAAGAGAAGAGAGTTTTGGAAGGGGTTCTAAAAAGTGGCTCGGTCGAGTAGTAAGCAGATCTACCCCAAGTCGAGACGTGGGTAGTAAATATTATATATCGAAGAGTTTCTTTCGTGGGTCTAAGTACCCGCGATTCTGCACGATGGACGCTGGGTTTGTACTGTCCCGCTCAGGTGCCCAGGATGTTGTTAGTTTAGCCCGGCTCCATCCGTTCATTCCGCTCGCGGATGTCTTCATCGGCCAGATCGCACACAGCCGAGACTGGATCTTGTCGCATGATGAGCGTTTTACCTTGCAGGCATTCACCAGCGAACCCTGTGCAGCGATCGACGTAGTGACGTCACATAAAAGCTCGAGACCAGCCAAGGTACTAGGACTGCTTCAGCAGCTTTCCAATGTGACGCTCTTGCGACAGTGCAGCGATCCACCGTTAGACCTGGTCCTACCGAGCGGGGCAAATAACACGGCGTACTTGGATCAGGCCCTATCCCTCCTTCACAATGAACCTGACACGTGTATGGATCCAGCCGGGTCCAAAAAAACCGTCTTTATCATAGCGCTCATCAGCACGTCTCCTGATCATGCCGACCTCCGTCTCGCGATTCGCGATACCTGGGGCTCAGAACGAGAAATTCTCCACAAGACTATTAAGATCGTGTTCATCATTGGGAAGCACAACGGCGAGGACATCGAAGCTAAAATTCGTCAGGAAAAGGACGCATACCACGACATTATCCAGGGTAACTTTTCCGAATCATTTCAAAACCTCACGTTGAAAGTAATTCTAGGATTAAAGTGGGTCACCCAATACTGCCAGCACGCCGTTTACTTGTACAAAGGGGATGTTGACATGTTTGTCAATTTCAGGAACATCCTCACGCACTTGAAAACGCTACGAAGTCGCGGCGAAGCCCTCACAAAATTCTTCACAGGGTCTCGTCTTGATAGGAGTCCCCGATACCACGAAAACACTACAAACCACAATTTGAAAAAGTACGAAGTCTCCGAAAAGCTCTACAGCGGGAAATGGTATGTCCCGTATTGCAGCGGAGGGAGTTACATCTTTACCATCGATGTGGTACCACTCATGTACGCCGAAGCGCTGCGGACGTCTCTCTTCAACATAGATGATGCCTTTCAGGGGGTCCTTGCGAGGAAGGTGGGCGTGCGGCCGCATAATAGCAAGGGCTTTAGGAACTGGGGCTGGAGCGAGGACACGTGCGCGCTGAGACACCCGGACCTCCTCACTATACACCTTGGACCAAAGATGACGGGAGTGAAGCTTCGAGAACTCTGGGAGAAGTACACCGATACGACGGTCAGGTGTTACGAATGGCTTTAAAATAAATACAATGAGACAATCAAATATGATATTATCACGTCGAGGATAAACTCTTTACATTTCTTTAGGGTCATAATTAACCACAAACTTTTGTGGAAAGACAAATATGTTGGCCATATATAGAGGAGGATTAGAATGTCATTAGGAATGCTTTATAAAGTGAGTGATATATTTCCAACTAAGATTCTTTTTACGATAGGCATTGCCTTCATCTTGCCTTATTTGGTTTATCATATTATTGCAACTTAACACTGGTCAGGTATAAACTCCAAAAATCGAAGTTGTTAATTTGTTCTTCATAACAACACATTCGCATGTGAACCAACTCAAGTTATCTTGCCTATTCTCCTCCACTTCCCAACGAAGTACACACATTCTTTCGATATTCGGAAAATGGCTTTTGTCTTGACGTTATTACGTTATTATTAACACAATCAACTTCTATTAACTCTAAAGGAGCTAAGTTGGGGAATTATTTTGATTCAGATACCGATTATCTTCATTCTATCAGTAATTTCGGAAGCCCGTTTTAAAAAGCCATATCCTGTCCCTCTCATAAAAAGTTTGCTTTTATAACTTTTTCACGCGCGCTATACACGTTTAAAACACTTCTCTGTCTTGTCTGAGATTGTGCCTCGCTATCTAGAAATTCACGAGTTTTGTTGTTGTGTATCTGAATGGTGCAGCTAGTTGTGATACCGCATAAAAGCCACGAGCACGAATTTTAAACTTGTCGATAACTCAGGCAGGTTGCAGGGTAACTTTCCTCTGTAAACAGTATTATTTTTCGTCTCTCTCATGCTAATGACAGATTAGAACAAGCGGTTGTCTTTGACTTTGCCTGGGTGGTGCATAGCTACGCATTATACTGTAGTCCGTGTTTCCCTCAAGGCGAAGGGAGGAGGTAAAGGTGTAGGCCTACAACATAATGAAATGATGTTCTTACAAATTGTTAATTCTATTTTCTGTTGTCTTAGCTGTTATCATTTATGTAGTTGTATTTTTGTTTTGTGTGTATCATACGTTTATGTGGGTTCTTCTTTGTTTTAATTTTAAATGACATATATTTTAATGTAATTTTGTACCCAGTGGTTTTTCTTGCTGTCATTCGTTTGTATTATAAAAAAAAACATTTTAATGTGCCTTGAGCGGTATGTCAAGGGTCATTACATTAAGAAGCCTTGGGATGTCTAGTTAAACTTTGCATTCATTATGATTTTTTTATATGATGAATTAAAAATTGAATTGAATTACCAGTATAGCTACAAGCGATGCACTTACGTATGAATGTATGAAAAGTCCGCTTTCTTTTGTGGATGGTAATGTTTGTTCGGGCGATCCTGTCCTCTCTTCTAATTGAAGCATCATTTGAAATATATCGATCTTGATCTTGATAGTCAGCAGTCGTATCACTAGAATTCGTTATCACATTGGACGCACAAACTTGTTATCTACCGTAGGGTTTAATCATACAAAGTGGTATTTCAGTGATGAATAGAAGGGCATTAACAGAAATGACTTTAAGGGAAGCTATGGCTTCCATGACTGTTGTAATTGGCATGGTTAATTTTAAGAATCGATGGTCTATACAATGATGTATTTTATACACATCTATGACTAGTTAGCAATGTTGATAAGTGGCTGCTTGGTGAGTCATCGTGATGCAACATTCTATACTCATCATATGTAGTGATCATCCCCATAATCAAATCTAAATGCGAAATAAACGTGAACTCATCAATATATCCTCAAATAGGCTGGACATATCAAAATTCTTTAAATAGGTTTGATATATAATGGCATGTTTGTGTCGTTTTGGGGATGATACCACTTTTTTTAGTAAGTGTTGCCAATTTAAAATGCAAATCAAATGATCACTTTCGTTCCAAAAAGGGCCTTATCATGACTGAGTCGGTATGGGAAAGAGACTATATACAATGTAACATAGTCAGCTTCCTGTCCAACCAGTCCACGTGACTTGTTCCATAACACATGTATCATGCGCGGCCATAGTAACCGTTTGTTTGGTTCAGGTGTTGGTTTGTTTAATAAACATGCATCTTTGCCCTTCGGAAACAATACGTTCTACACTGAATCCTTATTGGTCGATAGCATCATGGGGCTTTGTATGGATTCGTGACCACCATCTTACCTATGGGATAAATATGTAAGAGGTTGCAGAAATCAGGCAGGAATTAATATCTGAATTGATATCCTGTGTAAGATATATATTTTTTTTATTCCTTATGTCTTTTTATTTCATCTTTTGAATCGCTCATACATTGGTGACATTATATAACCACATAAGGATACCGACGTTTGTTTTATTCATTATCGTCCACTCATCATGTCAAACTACAAAGACCATCTAATGCATACCACGTCTTTCAATGGCGACGAGAAATGGAAAGCTACCATCGATACGTTTCATCAATCATACACAGTATAAACGCAAATGGTTATTTTTGTTTTATATCAATTCAGTTTGCCTTTTTAACGCTCACACAATGTGGAAGATTTTGACATGATGATGATCAATCATGACGTCGCATTTGGAAGCCGTCATTGGTAGTCTCAGAACAATTTCATTTTCAATCTCTCTCGGTTGTTACTATCAAAATAAATGATGATTAAAACCAGAGCAATGTCAAAATATCCTGAAACTATTTATGTTTCTTTTGGGGAGTCAAGTGGTGATTATCTGATGGTGAATGTCTGTGGTGTTTCCTCAGTGTCGATATCTTCAATTTCATATAAGCTTGCTAAGTTAGCTTCAGCAACCCCTAAAATTGTAATATTTGAAACTCGAGCACTTTATAATTATACCAGCTGGCCAAACACTGTCGTAATAATAATTCCGCGTGATTCCCGTGTAAATTAATTGTTACACTTGAACCATGTGAACAGAGCGTTATTGCAATTTGACGCGGCGCGTGCTTTCTGTTCGAGCTAGCAAGGACGTATCCCGTTGTTGTAATCATGCCCCAGAAAAAAAAAACACCGCTCTGAAATATGTTACACAAATCGTGAAATACGCTTTCTACACGTGTGATATAACAGAGGTCATCACCGTTTGTGTCTCCCCTTGAAAGTGTCGAAATGAAAAGAGGCTCGGTTCTCAGTTCGTTGAGTTTTGTATACTGGGGTCTATCTATTCAAGTATCGTAGCCTGTGGGGTGTTTCACCAAGCTGTTCGTAAGTTACGAACGACTTTACGAACGACTGGTGATTCCTTCTTGTGCTTAATCAGATTCTCAATGAACAAAGTGTGGTATCGCATATAGCACAAGGAGGGATCACCAGTCGTTCGTAAAATCGTTCGTAACTTACGAACAGCTTGGTGCCGATCACGGAGTGCCACATTCCTCTGTCCTGAGTACTTTGTATTGTTAATGAAATACCCACCGAAATGACATGACATGCACACACATACACACACGCACACACACACACACACACACACACATATATATATATATATACACACACACACACACACACACACATAGACAAATATGCACATACGCACGCACACGCACTGACTCGCACTCAAAGTCTTTCCACCGTTCCTATGTTCATGATTTCCGATTGATTTGAACGCAGCTACCTTCCTTAACTGTATGCCGTACACTTTCTGGGGCAGGAATGACATCCATAATGAACACAATACACACATTTTTACATCATGTAATTTAGCACTGGAGGGGATGAATAAATGATGGTATGAACACCGGGAAATTATCTTGACGGGTTTTTGTTTTGTTTTTCTTTGGTCGATATGATGTGACCGGCACGAATGTCAAGAAATCAACAGGGCCCCGTTGCTTAAAACTTACCATTAACAGCAACTCTGCCATCAATGGTAACTACAATGCTAACAACCCTCGGCAGCCAATCAAGTTCAAGGTTTCTATAGAAGTTGCCACTGCTATCAAAGTAACAATGAATGGTACGTTTTATGCAACAGGGCCCAGAGCGGGTGACTTGATCATGTAAGCATTAACAAGGCCGCTTGCTTCTAATCAGCGAGGTAGTAAACTCAAGGTGATTTTGGCACATCCCAATATTGCATTTCTTAAAGGGATAGTTCACCCTGAAATTATGTTTGCTTCAATAAAAACAGACACATAAAGAACGTATAATTAAAGGTTTGGAGAAATTCGGTTAAAGAAAAAGAAAACTATGAGATTGTAAAGTTTTTATTTTGTGACGTCACGTGTGAGATGCTCTCCCATATGTTTTGTAGAGAATAAACTCCATAAATTGCTCTTTTTTTTTGTTTTTGACGACGGAATTATTCTTTTATTATACAAGTATGTGTTTAAAAACATATTTCTAATAATGTATCAAATGCACAGGTAAAAGGATACATATCATTTTGAGAAAATGCACATTTTCAAAAAGAAATTGTACACACCATATATGGGAGAGCTACTGGCGCGTGACGTCACAAAATAAAACAAAATATAACGATCATCACTTTCTAATCCTCTGGCGGAATTTCATCAAGCCTTCATTACTATGTTTGATCAGGAGTCTCCTTTTATTGATACCAAAATAATTTCAGGGTGAACTATCCTTTTAACTGTGAATAGCTTATTTCGAGCTTGTTTCTTCTGATGTGGCATCAGTAATTTATGGACTAAAACTGAGAGTTGCTTTCCTGAAATGTAAAAGAAGAAATATATTTCGGACAATAATATTGATATCGACCGTAGTGCCTTTTTATAACTTTTGAGGAAGCTCCCTTTTGAATCAACAGGTGGCGCTGTTCAAGTCGCTCATTTATATTCATGTAGCTCTATAAAGCCGCCTTATCTCGAAATCAAGCTGGTCATGAGTACTTATAACATGATTTGTGAATATAGCCCACAAATCTTCCTATGAGATAGTATTAAGTTCAAAGCCGTTTGTCTGATATGAAATTTGGAACAATACTAAATTACCACACCAGCCTAGTAAGGGGGAAGATGTGGAACCATAAGTGGGTGTGTAAATGGAAATGTACGCAAATACTTCGTATGGTGTGGCACAGGATGCCCAGACTAACAAAAACAGCCTGCATTTCAACGCAAAAGAATACACTTTTTGCGTGGCTTTGTAATACAATATGTACTTTGTCAGCACTTTTCTTCATTTTCTGCACTTCGAGAGTTTGTTTAACCCTTTCGTATCAAGCACCAACATCCTAAAAAAAAATAACTGAGTTTCTTGCCAATGGGACCGAGTGGGTTTCTATCAAAGACTGTAGAGCGTTGCGAAGCACCGCAAGACCAACCACTCTCTCGTATTTGCCCACAAAAAAGCGTAGTTCGCCATGGGGCAATACCGCCGCCATTTTAGGTAGCAGAGCAGCGCGCTGGCTGCATGCCAGCATGCACTGCGCGTACAATATTTTTTTACAAAATAATAAAGAAATGAGAGGTGAATCCAGGAATATTTCTAAAAATGTATGCTACCATGTCTAAACTGATCTCCCTACCATCACCTCCCATTTTCACCCTTTTGCTCTCACACATCCAGGGCTATACTTATTCATACCTGCGATCTATTAAAAAACAGACGAAATAGCGTAAGATGTCCGCGTTGATATTTGCTTGCATCGTGTTTTCTTTTCTTGTTTTTTCTTTTCCATAAAGAAAACAAATGTGTATATTATCAATATTATTTTACGATTTATCTTGTATTTCTTGTACCTCAAATAAGGTCGACAGAAATAATGAATAAACTTCAAATTTTCAACTTTAAACTTGCTTCCTCAAATGGCGCCCATTTCGCACTACAGCTTTTTCGGAGAGTGGTTTGGTCAATATACACAACGGAATTTAATCAGATACGGTAGGCCTATCCGGCTTTCACATGAGACATGATAGACAGTAGGCCCATGCAATAAAAAAATGTAAGTTGATATTATTTCTTTAAATAACCTCTCAACTTTCATGAAATGCTATTTAGGAAATAATGGAATAAGTAATGTCCGTGGTGGTGGTGGGATTGGTTTCGTGACTTTTTTGTTCTGTGGAACATGCACTTAACCTTTACATTACCAAGCCTTGAAACCCACATTGGCTTACTACATGTCCTCATGTCCATTGTAATAAGAGAGTTAACCCTTACATTATTAGGCCTTGAATTCTCCATTGGCTTATTACATGTCCTCGTGTCCACGGTAATGAGAGAGTTAACCCTTACATTATCAGACCTTTTAATCCCTATTGGCTTATTACGTGTCCTCATGCCCATGGTAATGAGAGAGTTAACCCTTACATTACCAGGCCTTGAAATCCCCATTGGTTTATATATACGCCCTCATGTCCATGGAAATGAGAGGAATAATACATAATTTACCCAAGTAGTTTTGAAAATAGATACAATGCCCCACTTGAAATCCCCCCCCCCCCTCCTGTCGAAATGTACAAACTCTGTCGTAAATAAACATATTTCGGATCGAGGGGGGGGGGGGGTTGCTGTACCTATATCCGAGTTATTTGTGCATCTACTTGTACCCTTGTTTTTGTTATTATGCATGTTTGTTTATATGCATATGATTGTATTTATTTTGGATGTTCATATTTGAAATAAAGGATTTACACTAAAATCCCCCGCCCCCATTCCCAGCCCCCATCTTCCTCAAAAATCAAAATCCTGACTACGCCACTGGTTGACAAAAATATACCCTAATGCCGCCATCTACCGTTTAGTAAATATCATCCAGGAAGTGGGGAATATCACCATGCCCTTCACGATCTTAAAGGGAAAGTCGGTTTCACTAAAAGCAGACACATCAAAAGAAAAATATTAATGAATAGTTGACTAAACTCCGTCAAAGGATAATAAAGTTATGATCTTTTGAAATATCAATTTGTGACGTCACGTGCGAGGTGCTCTGTAATAATATGTTGTGTGCAGTGTAGTGCTATAAATTGCTCTTTTTGTGTTTTTGACAACGGAATGAGTTGTTTTTATACAGTTATGTGTGTAGAAATGTATTGCTAATGATGCATCAAATGCACAGGTAAAAGTATACATATCTTTTGGAGGAAAATGCATATTTTCATTTTTAAAAAATGTACACAACATATGGGAGAGGACCTCACACGTGACGTCATAAAATAAAAAATTCAAAGATCATAACTTTCTAATCCTTTGACGGATTTCCATCAAAACTTCACTAATATCAAGTAATATGTTCTGTATATATGTGTTCTGTATATGTTTCATGTGTCTGCTTTTATTGAAACAAACTTAATATCAGGATGAACTATCCCTTTAATTCAACAATGTCCCGATAATTGAACATTCTTCCTCTTCCTTATTCCGGAGTCACGTACATCTTTCATTTTGAAGAAAACTACTTGTCTACAGTGAGACTTACACGTGCGATAATAGGAATTTGAAGTACGAGACTGTGTACTCCTCAAGAGAGGGGGAAAGAGTGAGAGAGAGAGAGAGAGAGAGAGAGAGAGAGAGAGAGAGAGAGAGAGAGTGTGTGTGTGTGTGTGCGCGTGGGTAGGTTCAATTGTTTCAGTTTATTCAAATGGACCTGCTCTTCAAGAAATCCCTCAACAAATGGAAGAGAGGGAAAGCAGAGAGAGGGGGAGAAAGAGAGAGAGAGAGAGAGAGAGAGAGAGAGAGAGAGAGAGAGAAGAGAGGGACAGGGAATGACAGAGAGAGAGAGAGAGAGAGAGGAGAGGGACAGGGAATGACAGAGAGAGAGAGAGGGGGAAGAAGAGAGAGAGAGGGAGAGAAAGAGAGATCTAACCTATCATGCTTATATTTATGTCACTGCTTTCGATTTCGACGCCTATTGTCGAATATCTATTTTAGGCGTAAGCATTTAATTTTTTTTATGACAAAAAGGATATCTAGATATTTTAGACATGTTCTTTGGAATGCGGACACACGAGCTCTTTTGCTTTTGTTTCCTGAAAGGATTGCATACATCTACAATTTATGTAGTTTTGAACTATGAGGCCAAACTGCCACAAAAAATACATATTCGTATCGTTGTAAGGAAGTAAAGTAAGGAAGCTGTCGATTACATCGAGTAGATGCTCTGCTTTCTTTTCGAAGGAAATTAATATCTCATTTTCACGATGTGAACATGTGGGAAAAGTGTGTGTCTATCAGAAGCTTTTTATCGTGCGATTAGTTAGCACGTTGACTCGTAGCCTCTCGGCTTGTTGACCTGACACTATCATGACTGTGGAACCGATGTTTGACTGATCTAAGCAGCAATGCCTGTGTCTCCACTCACCATCTGACGCCTGAACGAATACAAGCGCAACATCGCGGGAAATAAGCGGAGTTGGGTAGACTTGGCTCTGTACGCAATGGAACAGAACACGACAGCGAGTTCAAACAATGACCACCTCTACATTGGCCTAGCCTCCATCATGGTAACTAGTTTAGTTCTGGCTATTTCCTTGAATGCATTACACCTGGTCGTCCTCTGCCGATCGCCTCGCCTGTTTAACGAGAACCTACGCCTGTGTCTTCGTCTGCTGGCAGTGATTGACATGCTAGGGGGACTTATATCATACGGGAGAGCGGCGCTATTCATTATACTCATCCTACGCCACAGTGATTCCGTGACGCTGGTCTACGCGAACCTGTTGATATGTAACATCATTGCAGGTACGTTCGTGTTGCTAATGTGGTCTTCGCAGGTTGTGCTGTTGGTGGTTACCATTGAGCGGTACGTGGCAGTGACTCGCCCTCTACGCTACTACGTCGTCTTTACGAGAAGGCGGACCGTAGGTGTGTTGCTGTTGGCCCTGCTCTGTGGTCTAGCGGTGACAGTCGCTCGTTCAACCCACAGCATCCGGGTCGGCTACTGCGACTTCGATGACCAGGTCGGGAGCTCTCTACTTAGACACCACCCCGTCATCGCGGTGTACTCCGTCGTCCCCTGCGTGATCGTGATCGCCGTCACCACGCTCAACGTCCATATCCTCTGCATTGTTAAAAGACACAAAAAGCGAGATGCGGCCTTACGACGGAAATGCCTCGCCCTTCACAACAACAACTCGTCGGCTCCACCGGCTGGGCTACCCGGACCTCGCCGGTCGTTTTCCGAGGAGTGCAAGAGCGTGATTCCAATCTCTGCGGTGGTTGCTGCCAGCTATGTGACGTGGACGCCCTATCTGGTTGTGGCCATCGCCTCTGTCAATAAGGATATCAACTTTCCAGCCGAAGTCGTTTTCCTCATTTCGTGGTTATGTTACTCCACCTTCTGGCATAACCCGATCATTCTGGGTGCAGTGAGCAGACACTATAGGCACTCGGTATCGCATCTCTTCAAGAGCTTGTCCGTTGTTGGCTGAAGCGTATGATTTAAATCTTCGCACCCCACTCTTGCATGTATGTTTACATGTTCTCCACATAACATTTATGTAGCGTGGCTTAAAGCAAAAGGAAGACGACACGATTTTGCAGCCGTCGGGGCCTGCGACTGGATCTGTGACGTCACCTAGCTTCTTTATACACAAATGCTATGACCAGTTCCTGCGATTCAGCCAGTCGCAGAGTCACACGACTGATCGAAGTGTTACGTCTGCTGCGGCCGTTAGAAGAATATCGAGGGAGACTGCACATACAAGGCTTTACATGATATATATATAGATGGCTTACATTGCATAAATAGCCCTAAACGCGAGCAAGACGAGCTAGTGTAGAAACTAGAAATAATAAATTATTATGCCCGTTTTATAATAAATTGATATTTTGTCGGGCTGTCTAAAAATGTTGTATACATGTTTATGTAGGTTTATATACTGTAAAGAGGAATCAAGGGAGATAACACTTGTACATTGCGGAGGAGTATGCACATGTGGAGTGGGAGAGTTCGCCGTGACAGGAGTTGAGAGGGGCAGTGGAGGAGGGGGGGGGGGGGTCAGTATAACTCTGCCCTATATTGGCAAAAGACAGCAAGTAACAAAATGGACTTTTCTCGTAAATGAGCAAACTGTGTCAGTAATTTGTATCAATGCAATACCACATTATATTAGATTGAATATGTCACATCAAGATGAGTATTCATTTTTTCAGATTATGCCTGTATGTGTCGAATGCTGAGTACAAAACATAAAAAAAACTCACATTTCAATGATTTGTCACTTGCTTCCTTTTGTCAAAGTAGGGAAGAACTGTGTTCAAGCATTGAGATTCTCAATGACATCTCGATTCAAGTGTTAATGTAAAGTGTGACTTTCTAATCTCGCACTTCTCATTTCACGATCATGACATGCAAATAGAGACGAGTATACAGTGTATGGTTTCACAAGGTTGATCGGCAGTAGTAGCACTGCAAAAGTCGATACAAAGAGGACGTCACAAAACAGCAACTTAATTTTCTCTTATGTGAAAAACAATGGGATATCACTGATGATATGGTCATGTTTGATGTTTTACAAACATAGATACCTTGATATCGCCAGATAAAAAAAAAGTGGCGCTCTTCATGTAATAGTAAGAAATTCGAATGCGCACATTCGACTGAGTTGCCTCCAGCCTCCTGAACGAACTCTTCACTATCGTCTTTTAAAGAGATGGTTCACCCTGAAATTATTTGGGTTTCAATAAAAGGAGATACATAGATGAAAATAAAATCAAGAAAGATTTGATATACATGTAAATCCATTAAAGGAAAAAGAAAGTAATCTGATATTTAAGTTTTGATTTTGTGTTGTCACGTGCGAGGTGCTCTCCCATACGTGGTGTACAGTTATTTTTGAAAATAAGCATTTTCTCGAAAAGATATGTATCCTTTCTCTGTGTCATGTTTTTACGCACATACATGTACGAAAAACAATCATTCCGTTTTCAAAATCAGAAAAAAAGCAATTTATGGAATTATTTTGTGCACAGCATGTGAGAAAGCACCTCGCACGTGACGTCACAAAATCAAAACTTTAAAATCAAATAATTTTGATCAATTTTCGTTAACCTTCACTAATATGTTTATTTTATATGTCTCCTTTTATTGAAACTAAAATTACCACAAGTTCAGGGTGAACTATCCTTTTAAAAACATTCGCATGTCAACATGGTCAAACAGACCACATATCTTACTCGCATCATGATCACGTTTCAAACACCTATATACGTTATTTCATCATGTTGAATAAAATATGTACTGTTTTAGCTCATACGTTTTATTAGTGATTAGAGAATTGAGTACCCACGCCACACCATGTGCACGTACTACCAGTAAAAGTCTCATACCCGAAAACCATCCTGTTGCTGTCGAAACTCAAATCCTTCTAGCGTCATGTTTCAGGATGCTTGCACTTTTTAAGGACTGGACTGAAATCTGATATCAATTTGATATTTTATTTAATGTACAGTGCCGTCAACAGCCTTTTGAAGGGGGATGCGTTTGGGGAGGGGGGAAAGACACAACAATTACCAATTCCAATTTCATACAGTGCTGCTGGTGGCATGGATAGGGGGAAAAAGCAAACTAGTCTGTAACTGAGATGTGCAATGTATGAGACACACGTTTTGAAATAACCATTATCGCATTGAAATATCATGTTTCCTTTTTTAGACTTTCTTTCCCCCCTTTTCTTTCCTTTTTTTTTGTTCTTAGTAGTCCTTTTTTTCGGTTCATTTTATCTCTTCCTTTTCTTTTTTTTCGTTTTAACCTTTGCTTCTTCTATTTCCCTTATCTTTGTCTTGTTTTTCCTTCTTTTCTCTCTTCATTTCTCTTTCTCTCTCTCTCTCTCTCTCTTTCTATTTCTGTCACCTATATATTTCTATATCTTTCCTTTCTCATGGTATTTCAGTAAAGTCTAATATATGGTCACTCTACTTCGATACAGGTGTAGCCACAAATAACACAACCAAATAATTCAAATATGCAACTTTTAAATTTTTAATCTGGATGGGGTTTTTTTTTTAACTCTCTGTCTTTCCACTAAGTTATTTCAATCACCTGATTTATATATGGTCACAGTGTAAATTGCAACTCTGAAATTTCAAATTTTTGTCTGTAGTAATTTCATAAGGTCACAGAGTTTATAGATACTTTGGAGCATGAATGGCCCTAAATTGCGCCTTTTGCGTACACAAAATACTTTTTGACTCTTTTTTTTTGTACAGCCTTTTATTATGTTGTTGGGGGTTGCTTTTGTTATGTTCAATTATAAATACCACATAAGTGTTAATGTGACTGCTTCTCCACTTTTTGAGAACGAGGTGCCGCAATTTGCTGTTTCGGAGGCTTCATTTTCCGTTAACAATAGCTAACAAACTTCATGAACTAAGTATTTCGAGCTGTGGATCTTGAAATATTATTTCTCATTCCCTTAGTTATTTATGTAACATTTGAAATATACACTTCCAAATAATTACTAAATTTCTTGCATCATATTTCTATTTACAATTCTTTGATAGCTTAACTGAAGAGTGTGAAGGACGGCGTTTTGAGTACGTTGTCGCTTAGCATGGTTAGTTTAAATTAGCATTTTGTGTAGGCCTCAAGATCTACAGCACCTTCAAGGTCCTAGCCCGTCCGAGCTCGTTGATGAAGGTCGTAGTACAACTGTAATAAATTGGAACTACCTCCACTCCGTTTGCACACAGTTTGAGCCCGTTCAGTAATATTTTTAAGAATGTATTGAGATCTAGATTGGTATGATGGGGGTATTACTATGTTTGATTTGTACGTGCCTTCAATTTTCGATAGAGCGAACTCAATACATTCGTTTTCTGCTGCAAGTAAACAAAGAATTAAACAAAGAATAAGGGAAGATGAATGAGAGGAAAGAAAATTAGCTGAAGAGCGAGGTACATTAACATACATGTACTACCTTATGAAGTGGGAAAACGTGCAATCATAAGGACGGCGAGACGAATATATCTATTTTTGGTTGGGAAAAAAATGCTGGAATGGCTGCGATTGCAGTACTTTTGCATATACCCTTCGATGCATGTGTTTTTCGTGTGTGTGTGTGTGTGTGTGTGTGTGTGTAAGGGTGCGTATGTGTGAGTATAGGTGTGTGGATGAAGATGTTGAAAGAGTGTTCAAACGGGGGAGGGGTTGGGAGAATACACGAGAACTTTTCTCTCAAGATTCTTCATTGTACAATAATGCTTCTTCTTTTGTTTATATAGCTATTGCAATTTATGTTTAATTCAAGATATCAATGTACAATGTATCAAGTTTATGTAAAAAATATTTTTTTTCAATTGACTTGAGAGAAAATAAAAAAATATCTTTAAAAAAAGTACTGATTTCTGAGGAATCTTCTGTTCTTTTGTTTTTGTGATAGCCACGAAACGCGTACATTTGATGACTTGATGTCATACTTCCTACCTGCATTCATATCCAGTCTCTCACTGTCTCTCTCTCTCTCTCTCTCTCTCTCTCTCTACTTCCCCTCCTTCAATTTCTCTCTCCCTTAACACACACCTTCAAAATTGTCAACATACATTCTTTCCTTTCCTTTTTACTAATAACTAAGAACACATCGTTCATGAAAAAAGAGCATGAAATCACAAATTAATTTATTTCAACAAGTGTGATAAAATGAGATTTGCCTACAAAAAATGGATCATGAAAAAAAAAATGATCAACAGAGCAATATGTACAGTATATATATGGTATATGCATATATACATGTATGTTTAGTCAAATATACACACACGCATACATGTATGTGTGTTTGCGTATTTGTGTGTATATGGGATGCATGCATCCATGTTTCTTACAAGGCACAGACTGTTACATAAATATCGTTGTGATTCCCCGCTATCTACACATATTTATATCAAACTATTCAAAACAGATCCGTAGTCACACTATTTCACTTTGCTCATTGAAGCCCTTATCCCCATTCTCTCTTGTTTCTTCCTCACGTTTAATTTGCAAGGAAAGAATATTCAAGAAGAAATGTTTGTACGAAGATAAAACACGAATCATGAATATGAAACATAAGAACGCTCTCTTTTTTGTCACGTGTTAATAAAGTATAACTGTTGAAAATTACGCTACATTTTGTAAAACCGTAACACCTAAACATTTAAATGGAGAAAAAAAAGAAAAATTGATACAGCTCAGTTCCTGCATTTCCCACACTTTGTAAAATTTGAATCTTATTTAATATCTTTGCAAACAATCAAAAATGATCGGGAAAACCTATTTTTTACGGGTATTGTTGGAATGGGAGGATAATCCTAGAACAACTCTGTTTCTTTGTGAAACGTTATTGAGGAGACGTGGTCCTTTCGATGGTTCAATCAATCATCCAATGTATGCAATTATACTTGAGTAATCTAAGCAGAAACATGTATCAACTTTTCGTTGACCTGTGATTTTGTTTATATAGTTTTGTTCCATGTATTTTTTTTTTCATTTTTGTAACTTAATGGGCCTACCCTATAATATGCTTGCAAACATTTTTGTAACTTAATGGGCCTACCCTATAATATGCTTGCAGACATCAGTCGAAATTGCTACATCAGACTAGCCTCATACAAGCTCTGCTCTTTTCTAATGGTTACTTATCTTAAACTGAACAGTGGTGCGAATAAAACCATTCCAATCGAAATTTAATATTTAGACAATTGAATAAACTTATCTGCTTCTCACATTCTTTGAGATATAATTCAAATCAAGTGAGTTCCTCGTTGTCTCACCCCTCCTCCTCCTTCTTCCACCACCATTTCACTCCTTGCTTTATACTTGGTAGTCGGCCAACTCTTTCGCGTTGTTCACGCACTTCTTCAGTCTCGCGACCACCGCGTCGACGAAGTTCCTGGTATGGAGGACGAGAGAAAGTTCCAGGGGCGACGCGAGGAGGCGATTCTTCATCTATTGTGATAACGACACGGGAATAACAATAACCGAATCACTCTTTTTAACTCTCTCAATACCATCGGCATGATGATGTAGAGGAATTCAATTGGGTTTTCAAGGATTGATAAAGTACAGGTTAATTCTTCGTGTAAGGGTACCGGTGCTCAATGTGTTGAGTCAACGTGAAGGAGACAATCTAGAAGTCGATAGCCTAATTCGCATCTATTCATTCATTTGGTTGAAATCACTACGTAAATCAGAGCATTGTCAACACACACATTTCTTAACTGGAACAACAAATTGTAAGTTAATGTTTAACACATTATTTGTGTTTCCTTCACCTTTATCTATTACTTTTGATGATATCACGACTTTCAATCAGATCATGGCTAAAACGGTGGCCTATATCATGTTCATAATAACTACATTATCAATGCCGCTCCCACTGGAGATATCCGATAGGTCGTAAGTTTTGAGGAAACAGGTTGTATGTTTGCATTATTCAACTGCTACTACTAGAAAATACATTTATATGTACTATTTATTCTGCTTCTACCTCTTGTACTGCAACTGCAATTTCAGGTATGTGCATGGGCGGAAATCGCTCCCCGAAGGTGGAGGGGACATGTTTTTCCTCAAGAAGTAGCTGAGCGGGGGGGGGGGGGGGGGGGGTACTGATGGGATTTTGGGAGGTGTTTTTTTTTCCTTCATTTTTTTTTATCCCGCCCAGTCTCTGAAAATGCTCTCAGTGGGGGGGGGGGGGGCGTTTTTCAACAAAATTTTAATCCGCCCAGTCTCGTGGGGGTACACGACCAAAAAAAGTGGGTGGGGGACATTTGATATTGTGTCCCCCCCCCCCCCCCCCCCTTCGAAATGGTGGGGGGGGGGGGGTTATGACGTTTTTCGAAAAAAATTCAATCCGCCCAGTCTCGTGGGGGTACACGACCGAAAATAGTGGGGGGGAACATTTGATATTGGAAATGGTGGGGGGGGGGGGGACGCCCATGGGTCTGTGCACAACACCAAAACAATAATGAGACGACCAATACAGAGAAGGAAAAATATACTAAGAAGAAGAACAAAAAGGTAGAAGAAAAAGACAAGAGAGATGGAGAGGAGGAGCAAAAAACTACAAACTTACTTCATCTCTCTCGTTGTTCATGATGGACACTGGTTGGTGGTTACATTCAGTGGCTATCCACGTAGACTCCTTGCCAGTCGATTCAAATGACATTTCCGATAAACCTGCATCCATGATAGGCCCTGGGAAAAGTCGAACCAGCTGGACAAATGTAACGTAAGAGAGAATGATAAAAAGACATAGAGAAGGGGTGGAGGGGGAATACAGCGAGGATTAAATATAGGTCGCATTAGAGAGAGAGGGAAAGGGAAACAGAGGCAATGGAAGATACCGAGAGAAAGAACGAGAGAGAGAAGAGAAAGGAGGAGAGAGAGTAAGGAAAAACGGCAGAAAATAACATCAAACACACACACTTTCAGAGCGCGTAGTTAATTTCATGTCTAAACAAGATTTTAAAAATGTAACTCAAACATCGTCTATCAGATTTACATTGAACAATTTCTGTACATCCCGAATTGAAAGTAATATCATCCTTACCTCATTTTTCACAAACTCGCAGCCCCATGAATCAGCGAAGGCCTTCGTTACATGAAGAACCCTCGCGAACGGCAAGCGGTTTAGAGCAAGTGTGACCTGAATCGTTAAGAAGATATTACTAACTTTAAAATGGTTGATTTCAGGGAATAACTTGCAACCTGCGTTCCAATAATCGGAAATGTCCGTTGTGAAGGTGCGTAAAACACTCTTAGTGCCCCCCCCCCCCCCCACCCTGCCTCTCATAAGCAATCTTGTTTCGTCTCATTCTGTTGTCGAACGCTTTGCGAATGCATACTACGGAAATACATGTGCGGTACATCTTGCTAATTATAGAATCGTGCAATTTTACATCACTTCAACAACAGCGTTACCTATCGAGGACATTTACCTACACTGGTATCATATTGGCGGAGAAAAATTCATTTGTCTTCTATAGACCAGTTCGTAATTACACCATGGTCGGACAATCCACTGAATAAACACTGCTTAACTGCTGAATGGGATATTTTCATGAAGCTGTGTTTGATGATGGATGTAAAGACATTTTAGAGTGTGCCCAGAACAATAATAGAAGAAGATGCACATGGTGGAATGTTCTTTTAATACCTTCTCAGAGCTGAATAGCTTTTGCTATGTTTACATGATAATTTATTAAAATGTGGTCGACTATCTAATGAATTCCCACTTTACTCTGTGAGTCGTGAAATTGACCTGAGATCATTTTCTACCAGCAATAGTCTGCTCATGCGCAAATTACAATTACGAAGTGGCTTATTGAAGGGAAAGTTGAAAGTCGCACACACCTTAGTCCCGGCAGAAGTGCGGACAAAGATGGAAGCATCCAGCGCGTTGTTCACATTCTGCCCGTTAACTCGTATAAGCTCATCACCGATGTGCATTTTTTGTTGAAACTTCGCTCGGCCGTTCGCCTCCTTCTTCCACGAGACGATACTGAGGGGGAAAACGACGAGGAATAATGTGTAACGCTACCCCTGCTGACTTTAAAGGCAATATTTGTTTTCTAAGAATAGTCCAATACGCTTAGCACCAAACACTGGACGAGCAAGTGATAGGAACTATCGAACTTATTAACTAGAAATTGTTTAAAATAAAATATTTATCGGAATAACTCAATCGCATCATCACAACAAAGGTAACAGTCTGGTCATCATAACTTTAAAGAAAATCCTTCCTTCATAAAAAAAAAAAAAATGGGTAGAATTTAACCATGCAACGTTCCCACTTACCCTCTACCCCACCCCACCTCACCACCACCAGCATTTTAGATAACAACTTTATCGATTATATGCATTGAGGGGTTGATACAAGTAAGTAACTAACCAAACCTTGCCGTTAAAGTCCGTGTACACGAGTGCCTTGGCGTCGTGCTTGCTTATCTCAACCTCCACCGCACCGCTTTTCTTCTGTGCAAGAAGCAGCCTGTTGAAACAAAAGAAATGCGAACTCAAAATTAAAGCTTAATATAAGGGATAGAAATGGTGGAGATTACGAGGCCGAAATTGTAGCAGAATTGTTCTGGGCCAAGTTGCATAAAATTTACCATTAATGGTATCTTTGCTACCAATGGCAATTTATATGGAAACCTGAATTTCATTGGCTATAAATCAGTGTTACCATAGTTACCATTAATGGTAAGTGTTATGCATTGGAGCCCTGGACCATGATACATTAAAATTGATAGTAACTTTTATGGAAACCTTAAATTTGATTTGTTGCTGAGCGGTGCTACCATGGTAGTTATCATTCATAGCAGAGTTACCATTAATAATGATAAGTTTTATGCAACGGGGTCCTGGTGTCTTAAAGGGTTCGGGTCTCGCGTGATATAACTTTGAGACTATGCTCGACCTACACCGTGCCGATCTCCTTCTGTGCGAGTAGCCTCCGCTTAACATATAAGTTTTGATCAGCTTGCATATACACATGTACAGTATATCAATGGGGATGGAGGTCTAAAGTTGATCGGGATCTTAATATTATATCAACATCGTGGTATATTTCTCTATTATGAATTGTTTACTTCATGGTAAAAATGCACCGGTTGGAAAACAGAGGTCACGATCGACAGAACAGACCCGATAAAGAGGAAAGTACATCGTTCCTGACATACGTTGTAAGCTGCTTGTTCATGTTGTTGGGGCAATGCGAAGTATTCCCGATCTCGGCGTAAATATGCTCGGGATGGAGAGTGTCGTCTGTTGATTGGTTACCGTCGTCATGTGCCATGGCTGAGCTAGCCCCAAGGCCGACACCCGTCTCACCGTCCAGAGGGTCGGAGAAGTAGCCGTACGTCGCTGATGAGCCTATCCCCAAACCGCCACCCGCCCCACCGCCCAGAGGGTCGGGACTGCAGCCACGTGGCCGGTGATGAAAGGGGCTGTTAGGACAGGTGTCACTCACAAGGTCTGGCAGTGGGTCCGGAGCAGTGTTACCTTGCTGCAAACGTCGCTGCGCACTGGCTGGGAGAGAAACATCATCATCGTGGTCATCTGTATCACGGTCACGGGAAAAGAATATGTCGTCTCTCGCCCAAGTCTGCTGACGGTTTCTTTCGTCGCTATCGCTACAGCCGTGCGCCGCTACTACTTCAGGTTTGAATCGGGAAGCGTATCCCGGTAGTGAGAACGTCTTTTGGTATCCATCGGCTTCGCTTGGCCCACCATGCCTACCGACGCCCCTTTTGAGCTGAACGTACCCACTGTCAACGTCACGCCGCCAGAAACCCGGGGGTGGACGTGAGGGGACAGGTGGAGGAATCTTTTTGCCTTGTCGTACAATATCCCAGTCCATCCGGTCCGGAATGTTGGAACACGACTGTGATTTGTCCTCGAGGCGTTGTGGTTGAGGAATAGAAGCGTGCGGTCGCGCGGGCACAGGTGGTCGTGGAGGAGATGAGCGACGCTCTTCTGGCTGAAGTTGAGAGGAAGAAGCATTTGTTTTTACATATGCTGCTCTATATGCTATGATATATTCGCACGTTCATATTCAGACCTACAAAACAGTAAACACGACCTTTAACCCTCTTGGTATCAAGGCGTAAAGAGACTTCAAGATCCAAGATTCAAGATCCAAGATCCAAGATTCAAAATTAAAGACCAAATATTCAAGACTCACTTTACTTTTCCACAAAATCAATGTAATTTCAGATATAACAAAAGACAAACATAATATAATTCACACAATTCATATAAACAATATCTTTTGTGAAAGGGTCCAAAAAGAAGCAAGGATTGTGAATATTTGACCTTGTCTGAAGATATATATATAAAGTCATATGTCTAGCAGTGTTTACAAATAATAACAACAACAATAATACGCCTTTACTTATTACGCTCTGGTTCTTGAATTATGATTATTTATAATTAAACGGTGTTTGCTAGCTGTGTCTACAAATAAAGAGATCATTGATAAATAACACAGTGAAAGATCCCTTGTTGGTGAGGGGCTTAAACAGATGAGCAAGCTCATTCTATGTTAACACACCGATTAAGGTGAATGATAACAACACGGACAAATGTCCGGATACGCTTTTAACTGTCAACATATACTGCCCTAATTTGACAAAAGGAAGCAACTAGCAAAAAGATTTTTTCTTGTAAATGAGCAAAATGTGTCTGTCACTTGCATTGGCATCAGTGCAACACCACATCATGTTAGACTGAATATCTTGCAGTATGATTAATATTTCTTGTACGGATTTTGGCCGTATGTCGGGAATGCTGGGTACAATCTAAGAATACCAATAACCTAGATTTTAGTGATTTGTCACTACCTGGCGTCTGGGCCTCTGGAGATCAAGAGAGGCAAATGGTTGGACTGGAATAGTTCTTCCAGGACCATCATCTATGTCATCAACAGGGACTGTCTCAAGTACAATACGGCCTCCATCTGAAGAGAGGGAGACATGCATGTTGAAAATAAATCGGCGATAAGAGGTTAAGAGAGAGGAGAGGGCAAATATGATGGACATGGTGAAAGAACAGTGAGAACATTGAGAAAGTGATAAATGGAGAAGGGGAAGAGAGAGAGGGGGTGGCGCACATACAAGTCAAGCAAAGATCCACATAGAAATAGGTGGAGAGACACAGAGAGACATTAAAGTAACGAGAAGTCGAGAAAGGCAGATGAAAAGGAAAAGAGACACATGCATTGTTTGCTGTATACATATTTCTTATATCATATACATGTACATCTATATATATATATAGAGAGAGAGAGAGAGAGAGAGAGAGAGAGAGAGTAAGAGGGGGGAAGAGGGGGAGAGGGGGAAGCTGAGGGAGGGAGAGGGGTACTTTTTACCAATTCTGCGTTTGATACTACGAAGCCGGGTCAGTTGTCGATGCCCACTCTTTCCACTTTCTTCCACCACCTCTCGCCCATGGTCATTCCGTGGCTCGTCATCTGGCACGATGTCGTGATCCATCCATTCAGAGGGAATGAAGACCTCAAACTCGGAGTCGCACTCCTTATCACGGGGCGATAAGACGGGTGGCACTCCGGGATAGCTTTCCCTCTGTTCGTCGACAGGATCCAACTGCAGCCCCGCGCTCCTATGAATCGCGGTACAGTCCGGACAACACGGCGGTCGTTGGTGGTCTTCATAGGTTGACCGTGGAGACGGCGGCGGATTACCTGTACAGCGTGGCGCGTAAGGCTGAGCGAGGCCGCTCGGCCGGACAGGGACGGGGTGAGGAGGGGCAGGATCTCGCTGAGTTCCCGTTGAGTCTTTAAATCCTTCCGCTGCTTTGGGCTGGGGGAAGAAGTCAGTTAGGAAACGTCACATAAATGAACCCGTGTTATTATCACGGAAAATGATAAAAAAAAATACATGTACAGTGCACTTACTTTTCTCACAATACTACAACTGGAAACTGCCTGTATTAAAGCGGAATAAAATTATTGCTCGATTTCGAGTTGATCTTGGAACTGTTAGTCAAAAATTGTTCATAAAGCATAGAGACCCGGGGCGCAAAAAACGCACATCATGGCTCTCCCGAGCGCAGTGATGAAGCAAGCAGTACGCCGCCGACTGGTGCAATATGGTATATGAATATAAATCTAGACTATGGTCACTAGGTAACGGAGTGTTTTCATACGTAGTTTTCCACTTTTCCTGCTATGACGTAAATATTTGATACAATATTTAAATACTTAAATACAACGTCATGATATCCTCAGGGTGAAGTGCTAATCCATATCGCTTTTCATGACTTGAACAAGGGCTGCCCTACGACCCAATGACTCCCCCCCCCCCCCCCCCCTTCCCCTCTCTCTCTCTCTCTCTCTCTCTCTCTCTCTCTTTCTCTATAGAAACACAAGTAAACCACTCACACAACGTGCCTGCGCCATGGGCACATAATGCGATTCCTGGCTCCCCTCGCTCCGCTCATTGCACGCCCTCAAATTTGGGCAGCGGGAGCAAGAGCAGGAGCAGGAGCAGGAGCAGGAGCGGGGGCAGGAGCGGGGGCAGGAGCGGGGGCAGGAGGTATCTGACGTCCCAGCATGCACAGTGGGGACGGGCCTCGCTGGAGGAGAGGGGGCCGGATCCAGTTGGGCGGCGACCTTCTTGAATTCCGCTAGCCACTTCCGGAACGACCCGCTGGTGTAAAAGGTTGATGAGTCAAGCAGTACGTTTAATAGTGAGCCCTGTTCGTCAGCACATTGAACAATGATTAATTTTCAGAGTCCGTTTACTGAATTTTAAGCTCTTTTTGGGGGAGGGGGGAGGTTGGCATTGAATTTGATTTGTATCTTCTCTATAGTTGTATGAACTTACACAAAGAGAATATGTTTTTACTAGGAAACCATGTTCGTTGTGTTGGAATTCCATAGCGTTTCAAGGTAAAGATTAATGATAGTGGAATGAAATGTGCGAACAAACAAATGAAACATCAATACACCATCTCAACTACACAATATGATCGTTAGTTTAGAAGAATTTATTACTTTACAATCTATTGTGCTAAATCATGAATTCTTAATCAAAGATTCAAAAGCGGAGAGACAAAAGGTTATGTAATATTTGCTTTGCCGTTACTCCCCTTAGTAATATCATTGATTGATCAATCTCAGCAGAGATAAGTGAGACCACGTGGGGACTTGATCCTGCATCTTCAGCTTGCTGGCGACACTAGCCTCCAGGCTAAGTCTTGGCTTATTATGATAATGACACGATACGTAGGAACAAAACCCCAAGGCCGGTATTCTGAAGTCGGGTTTAAGCAAAGTTAAACCCGACTTCGGGTCTAAGTCGAGTCTAACTTTAAACCCGAAGTCCGTTTTAACGATTTGGTATTCTGAAGTCGGGTTTAAGCAAAGTTAAACCCGAAGTCGGGTCTTAGTCGAGTCTAAATTTAGACTCGGGTTTAACTAGTCTCCACCTAAACCCGACCTTCAGAATCATAAAAATGACTTAAACCCGAAGTCGGGTTTAAGCCCGGACTAACTAAGCTCGAGTCTAACTTTAGTCCCGGCTTAGTTAAACCCGACTTCAAAATACCGGCCCAAGGCTTCCAATCTCTTTCTATATGTTCTTATTTCTATTCATGAGTCCCCTGTATTTCAGATGTGTTTGCAAAGACTTTAATGTTTTGCGCAGAGACAATAGATGATCACAAAATCTCAGGGAGCAGCTTTTTGTCTAGCACAGCAAGATTTAACCTTTACAATACCGGATCTTGAAAATCCCATTGTCTTACCGCACATCTCTATGCCAATAGTAACAAGATAGTTCAATAGGGAGCATGATTGCGGGCTGCTTACCGGGAAGGCTTGAAGTAGATAGGGTACTTTGCGTGGATCAGCACTAGTATAGCCTCTTTCGGTTCGCCCGGTCGTTGTATGAACACGTTATGAACTAACAAATGTCCCGTGAGTCTAATCGTTGACAGCGGCAGTGATTTCCTGTTCTTCTTCTTCTTTTTCTTGAAATGATCTTTATCCTTGTAGGAGGCTATTTCAAAGCAGTCTTCAGCCGTCTGTGTTAATGTGATGAAGTAGATGTTCTCCACCTTTTAAGGTTGAGGATCGGAAGAGGAGAGTTTTCATAAGGAGCCGGTAAAACCTACTGATATCTGTATATCAGGCTACCATGAATACTACGACTATGATGTGATAATGGTGATCTCATGAGTATATTGTAATACTACCGTTCTACTTCTACTACATCTTTTACTTAACCTAAGATAAGATACTACACCTGTACTTCTTTTACTTCGACTTTTACTATAACATATACTTTCAAAGCTATACTAATCCCCATTACGAAAGTACGTCATAGTGGCAATCCTTCTACCACATCCTCAAACAAATATGTCATGACCATGATGACTACGCTCAAAAAAGGGCGTGGTAACCTCACTCCACCCCTTTCCCCTCCTACCCATTGTTATATTTATGATAACAATATAAACTTCAATATACCACAAAATATAACCCGCTTCGTTCCATCATACAGCCACGTATAATCTCTGTCTGTAAAGTTACCCCCACCCCCTCACACTTTAAAGTCATATGAAGAGAAACGCAAGACCGAAAGAGTATGATCGAGAATACGTCTGAAATTAAGCCATTGATTAATGAAAGCAAGCATGGCCGAACCTTGAAGCGAAGTGTGAGCCCGCCTTTAATGGCGGTCTTCTCCCCTCTTATCATGTACCCTTCGCACAAGACTTTGGTGATTTCCATTGCCGGTTGCTCGATGCTCGCCGTGTTGGCAAATAATGCAGGTGAGAAGCTGTCCCTGTTTTAGTGAAAGAGACTTCGGTTTAGAAATCATTGGTTTAGATAATCTAATTTAAACCAATCTAATCCATTTTAATATCATCAGGTGTAGAACTGACGTTCACATCAGTAATTTCAGATAGTCATTGTTCATTGAATATTATACATTTGAATCGTAGAATGACAATCTGAATTATGGTTTATGATACATCTATCCCCATTTTGGTTTGCTTAGTAATGAAAATCGTTGTTATTGGTCATGTAGTGTGCGTATGTGTGTGTGTGTGTGTGTGTGTGAGAGAGAGAGAGAGAGAGAGAGAGAGAGAGAGAGAGAGAGTAAGAGAGAGAGAGAGAGAGAGAAAGAAAGATATAGGCGAGTACGTCCATGTATGTATGTGTTTCATGTGTGATTTTAAATCTCAGGGCCCTGTTGCATAAAATTTACCATTGGTTTTAACTTTGCCAGCAATTGCTACTTTTATGAAAGCCTTGAATTTGAGTGGGTGTTAAGCGATGCTCCCATGGCAGTTACAATTAATGACTGAGTTGCCATTAATGGTAAGTTTTATGCAACGGGGCACAGGAAAGATCTGTGACATTAATTTTGAAAGCAGCATAGTTATTATATTACCGACGGAACAAAAACATAGTGACGATGGTGCTGGTGAAATCGTTCCACGACATTCTGAGATTATAGTGTAAATTGTCGAAGAAAAGTAACCTTAACAGATATAAATCAAACGAATTTTTCTGGAATATGATTAAACACATGTGTCCCATACATAGGAACGCAAATACAAATGTTACATAATTCAATTTCATTTTTTACAGAGTCATACATATCAATACAACTAGAATGACGAAAAGAAAGGCTGAAAATTAAAAAATAATATACATTTTTTAATGGCATACAATTCAGACTCTGTGGTGTTTTAGTACATCATAAAGTACAAATAGAAATATCAACAGACTTAAATTAGAGACAACAGATCAATTATTACAAAACATACTTAGCGAATTAACGAAATAATGGCATGAAAGAAGAAAGGAGGAGTGACAGAAAGTAAAGTTAAGGATGAGAATTTACCTGGTTCAACTCTCCGCTGCCACTGTCATGCTCCCACTCACAGAATGACCGAACTACTCCCGGATCTTGAATATTCTCAACTACTTGAATATTTGTTTTTCTTCTTCCCCCTGTCCCAGAAAGAGTGAATGCTTAGTAAACACCGAAGCGTTTGTCCAATGACGCTGGCATATTTTGAGTGTTGAGAAAATATCACTATGAATGTAAAACATCTACTATCACAAAACAACTTTATAAGGGTCTTTTCCCTATTTTTCCATTACGACCCATTACGACATCACAATGGCAACGCCTCAAGAGGCTGTTGGCTATTTAACATTGAATAGAATGTGAAAAGGGACCACGAGCTTGAGGACCTCTTTCTTCATTGAGGGATATTTTACTTTACAAATACTGTAGAACAAACAAGAGAAAAAAAGTACTTCACATTCGGTGTTATATCATACTTAAAACAATCAGGATAAGAAGGGGAATAATCAACTCTCCCCCTACCCCCCCCCCCCCCATACTCTATACCCACTCTCACACACTCATGCATGTATACACTTCTCTCTCTCATTCTCTCTCTCTCTCTCTCTCTCTCTCTCTCTCTCTCTCTCTTTACCTCTCTTTCTCTCTTTTTCTTTCTATCTCTCTCTCTCTCTTTCTCTTTCTCTCTCTCTCTCTCTCTCTCTCTCTCTCTCTCTCCCTCTCTCTCTCTCTCTCTCTCTCTCTTTCCGTCCATCTACCTGCCTCTCTCTCTCTGTCCGTCTGTCTGTCTGTCTACCCCCCCCTCTCTCTGTCTGTCTGTCTATCTCCCTCCCCCTCTCTCTCCCTCTCCCTCTGTCTGTCTGTCTACCCCCCCCCCCTTTTCCCCACCCGCCTCCTCCCCCCCCCCCCCCCCCCCCTCTCTCTCTTTACTTCACATTCACACACCGTATGAAGCACTCTCATACACACAAACCAGCACTTGTCATAACAAGTCTATCAGGTCTATCATAATAGAATCGACAAAGAATAAAGACTTCACACTTGACAAGGTTATCATGGTTATGGATATTTATCATTGATACTTCTCTCTTGAACAGTTTGAATTGACCTTGGCGCACAATGTGGGGCTGTCTGCTCCTTTGAAACTTCAGGCGAAACTAACAAACACAATGGAAGCGGCATGGAATCTACAGTGAATAGTGAAGCCGTAATATCTCGGAGGCGCTGTATAGAAACCTGGTAGTCGGTATCACGGATACAGCCTCCGAATAGTGACTCATTCTTCAAAGGCCATCGCAGACGACACGATTTTGCCACGATTCTGCCACGATTCTGCAGTCGTCAATGGCCTACGCCCATGACGATTGAAAATGTGACGTCACCTTCTCGCACAAATCACAGTCGAGTCGTACGACTGATTGGATCGTGCTGTCTGCGATGGCCCTAACTGGATCATGTATAATAGTTAGCTTCCTCGTCCTTTCGTACGCAATTTGTGAAGCCACTTTTGCAGTTCATATCTATATGACGTACATATGTATTTATGTGGAAGGAAACTCTGACAAAACCTCATTAAAACTGAAAGGTGATTTTTACAAGGCTTATGATTATTTACTGGTGGGTCGTCTTGGAATAAAGTCTAATACCGGCAGATCCTTAAACTGGCAATGCTAATTTGAATGTCATTTAGTCGACTCAATGGGACTAATGCTGCATTCAGTGATGCTAATTGTCAAGTTTGCTATAAGTAAAGACGGAAGATATAAGTTTCTAACTTCAAGTTTAAACATGCAAATTTATAAGTTGTATGTTATTTGGTTCCTTATTTTGAATATTACAACACTGTCAAGGTTCATATTTTCACCAACTATATCTCTGTGCTGTGCTTGTGATTCATGTAATGAATGCCAAAAGAGATACACTGTACATTTAAAGGGATGGTTCATCCTGAAATATGTGTTGTGTCAATAAAAGCAGACACGTGAAAAAAAAAACAGTAGTGAAGGTTTGACAAGAATCCGTCAAAGGATCAAATTTATGATCTTTTGAAATTTCAATTTTGTGACGTCACGCGCCAGGTGCTCTCCCACATGTTGTGTGCAGCATCATTACATAAATCGGTTTTTTTTTTCTGTTTTTGACAACATTTTTTTTCATACAGGTATTTGTGTAAAAACATGTAAAAACATATTTTTGATGATGTATGAAATGCACAAGTAAAATGATGCATATGTCTTTGAGAATTGCACATTTTCGAAACAAATTGTACACAACATATGGGAGAGCACCTCGCATGTGGCGGATTTTCATCTTATATCATGTTTTATTGAAACAAAAATAATTTCAGAGTGAACTATCCCTTTAATGTGAATGTTCACTACATCACCGACATAGTTGATCACGATGCGCGGAGATGTTCGCCAAAATATTATATGTATACGCATAATTCCATGACTCTCTAGAGTTTTATGCTATAAATTTCGTCCATTCCGATCAAATGGGGCTTTGTTATTAAATACCTTGTAGCACCAACATAAATAATTGATAAGAAGAATTCATTTATGATTTGAAATATAGTTTCTAAAGTATGTACATTCATTCATAAGATATGTGTTGAAAACATCAAAGTTCATATCTAAAATAGAAAACGGGCTACACATTCACTCTAACCATTAAATAATTTGAAGAATATAAATCGTGTTTCTTTTAAATGATCGTTATCAACAGATTACATTATTTTCAGCTTAAAATCTCTCAAAGAATTATTTGCTTTTACAAATATTAAAAAGATGATCAATTTGAAAGATTCTGATTTATGTGCGTTTTGTTCACTTTTTTCAAACTCAATTTGACAGTTATTTTAGGAATGCCCTTTTACTCATTGTTTTTCAAAATACTGCCGAAGAGACACACTTAATTATAAAATCACTTCGGCCATGAATAATTTCACTTCTGGTATTCCTGCTATGGAGAATAATATAAACTCATTTCTAAATGTAAAAAAGAGCGGCTATCATTAGTGTGTTTTTTCTGAAGAAATGTAAATATTATGAAATAGAAATAACACTTTATTCCAAATAATATTTTGAGACATAGATATATGTACAAATATCTGATATATTATACTTTTACATTTTCCCCGCCATCCAATGTGATATTATTAATTTGTATTACTTTGTTTAATTATTCATATTACCATTCATTATCTATCACTGAAAATGGTTTATAAAACATACCGTATACTGTTGTAATTCATATATTTGCATTGAGAATGGTTGAATACATATTTCTATGAAAGAAACAAAAGTATATCCATAAGTGTTTGGATATTTGTTTCAGGTGCAGTTCGTGTTGATTTGCAATGAAATATAAATTCCAAAAATATTGCAGGAAATATTAGACACAAAAAATTCAAGTCATAGAATTACTGACTCCAGCAAGACAATTTGAAATTCTTTTGAAATAACTTTATATAATGTTCTGTTTAAATCAAACTGAAAGTCCACACTGATATAAAATGAAAGGGACAGGGGCTGTGAGGGGTTACCATAGCAACAATAACAACAGCAATTCGGAGATTAAGAAGCATAAACAGTGGAGTACATAATAGATTAGTAGATATATCATATCGTAAATAAAAAAAAAATAGTGTTGCTGCAGTTTGTGACATGAAATTTACTTAACAAGGCGAACTGACCTCTATGTCATGTTTGTCATTAAGAATAAAACAGTACTTTAAAATACCCCGCCCCGTCACAGTAAGGGGAAAATTGCTATGGTTGCGGGAGTTATTCGCTTTCAAAGAGGTACAGTGTATGATCATTCTGTATATATGCACAGATGCTAGTTTAGCAAAACTGGAAATCTCAAAGATAAACGCAAAGGCACAAGACAGCCATTGAGCTGCAGTGTCTATCGAAAGACGATACCCAACATGATTCTGAATATATATTATATAAATTGTGTGTCATCACATAAACTAAATAAATAAAGAGTAAATACTATTTAAATGAACATTTCTACATAAAGACACCCATAAACCATTGATGATATAAGGCTTTAAAGGGCATATACTGTACTGGGAAGGCAAAAAAAAAAAAAAAACCTTCAAAATGTAATTGTTAGCAATCTTCTTGCCAATGGTCTTAAATTCATGTATTGTCTATTTTAGAAGCTTACTGAAAGTTATTTGCCCTCAAATGATCCACATGTGGAGTAATTAATGATTAATAATTAAATCCTCGAAATGTTCGGCCCGAACATTTCAAGGATTTGTGATTTAATCACTCTTTACTCCAAATGTAGATCATTTGAGGGCAAATAACTTTCAGTAAGCTTCTAAAATAGACAATACATGAATTTAAGACCATTGGCAAGAAGATTGCTAACAGTTACATTTTGAAGGCTTTTTTGCCTTCCCAGTACAGTATATGCCCTTTAAAAATGAAATACATATAAATGGAAAGTTTTGGAATAAATTGGAATGATATAGCAGATAAAATAACAATGAACCGAGAGTAACACCTCTTCACGAAATGTATTGTACAGAAGTGATAAGCTAGATAGGACCCATCGCTTACGGCAGACCCGTTCTGATTTTCGTTTCAAGTTCATGACTTCAGATTCCGTTTATAACATACATGAAAGGAATTGATGCGGTTCCTGTACGCGATGCTGAACAAAGCAATGAAAACGGAGCTGAGATAGTAGTGGGCGCCATCTTCTTGCCACTGACTGTACATTACATCAAGAGGTCTGTAAATGATTCTTATTGCACTGAATAAGTTGTTTAACCCTTCTTCCTGTGTACTAGAAAAGTGCTGGTCTAAGGGAATTGTATGTATTTTTTTTATAAAGAAATCAACACATGGCACAAAAAGAGTTACTCGACAGTCGTCTCTTCAGAGACGGTATTTTCCTGTTCGTATCATCCCCGACACTAGCCCGGGCACACGAATAGCCCCAGATCACTCCAAATCCTTAAGCAGTGTGTAGTCATCTCGTCCGCTGATTGGTCAACACCAGAACCGTCGTCACTCCGTCCGTTGATTGGTTCGCATCGGAACGGGTATAGACCACTGATTGGACGTTTTTTCAAGATGTCTAAGCTTCCCCCTATTCTTATTCCTTTATCCTTAATTGTTCGAACCGATACAGTGATAGTTCTTTTTCTTGAAAGACTATTTCACGCATTTTCGCTTATTTTTCCATTAAGTCCTTCGACCGGTTTTAGTTCGTTGATTATACGACCAAATTAACCTACATCAGAATTAATATAATGATTATGTTTTCTTGACCGACCTAGCTTTTCTAAAAGGCCCTTCAATTTTTATTGGTTTTAGTTCCTCGATCGTTCGAACAAATATGCCTCTTTAGAACAGGTACGGTTTTAGTTCTTTTACTTGCCATATTTCATGACTCATTTCACCTGCAGGTTACATGTTCATTGTTGACTTAGAACAGGTACGACGAGTAGTGTTTTTTCTTGACCTCCGCTTTGACGCCTTTTGCCAGTTTGTCCATGAAGTCCTTCGGCTGGATGACCAGCGCTAGTTCTGTCTTAGCGGCCATGGTGAGGGTCAAATCCTACCAGAAACAAAGATTACGAAAGAAACATGATAAACTAGGAATATGATGGGTATGATCACTTACATATTGCACATATTGTGTAAAGTATTTCTGAACGAATGTTCTCCGCATTCATGAATGCTTTATTTGTTTATTCCCAGGTGAGCATCGATACCTCGTATGCGGTCGTTATCAATGTACATATCTTACCAACTTTTTCAAACATATGCTTATCTTTATGCATGGATAGGACGCGAGATGAAGGACCCGGGAATAAAAGAGCTACACTCTGTCTATGCACGTTGAATACTCCATTTCACTGCTCGGTTAAGAGCAGGGTGAACAGGGTGTATACTGGAAACCTGTGCCCTGTTGCATAAAGCTAACCATTAATGGTAACTTCACTATCAATAGCAATTTCTATGGAAACCTTGAATTTGATTGGCTGTCGAGCAGCGTTACCATGGTACTTACCATTGATGGCAGAGTTACGATTAATGTTATTTTTTATGCAACGGGACCCAGGTGAAAAAAAAAGTAAGCGTTCAGAGTGCCGTACGAAATATGTTGTTTTCTTCTTTAATGTTGCCCCTTGTCTTCGCCGTGATGTAAGAAAATGATATATAAATGAAGAAATTGGTGCTTTTTCCGCCTTACTTGGCTCTTCTTGCGGGTGTAGAATTCGAGGGGCTGGTGGTCCATCTCCGTGATGACCCACGTTGTTTTGCTGTCCTCTGTGCTGGTCAAGAAGTCGAGCAGCGGCGATTTGGGATACACCTTGGTTATCTTGAGCGAAGACGGGGTTAGAGGAATAAATATTTATTTTAGGAATCAGCGTTTTATATGACAGTGACGGAATTATTTCGCAATTCAGAATGTTTCAGTTCAGGATGTGCGCCCTCTTCGTCTCACAAATAATGCACTAATTTCATGTTTTGTTTTCTTCTCCTATTTATACACCTTCATTACTTTTCTTTCTGTGTACTTCTTGTCATTATTAATCTTCTTCCTCTTCATCTTCATTTAAGTCTTGATATTAGTTGTTCTTCTTCTCCTCCTTCTGTTTTCCTTCTTCTTTATTTTATTCTTATACCTCTTCTTCTTCTTCTTCTTCTTCTTTTGCTTCTACTTCTTCTTTTTCTTTTTCTTTTTTGTCTTCATCTTCTCCTCCTTCTTCTTCTTCTTCTTTCTCTTGCTCTGATTCCTTTTCTTTGTCTTTCTCTTTTCTCCACTTCATATCCTTCTCGAAATTTTTGACAATGTTTGATGAATGTTGAACATTCAGGAACACATAGAAAAGAAAGCCATTCAGTTGAGTAAAATGGAATTTTTAATAATAATCTCACTTCATTTTTCTTGACCTCAAATCCCCAGGGCTGCGCCATCTCTTTGGTCATGTAGATCACGCGGCCTTTCGGAAGACGCCGCACTACCAGCGCGATCTATGGGTAGGGGAGAAGAACGTGAACCCAAAAGTAATACAGTGGAACCTATTGTACAGACCGCTCAATGGAGGCGAGAAATACAGTCTCTATGAGCATGAGAGTCTTTATGTACAGGCTTCTTTAACACAAGTTTCAATGATTGACGTTGCTTAATAGACTAGTTCGTAATTACAACATGGTTGGACAATCCACTGAATAAATACTACGAGACTGCTGACTGGGATTTGATGATGAAGCTGTGATGGATGATGATGTAAATGCATTTTACAATGTGCCCGGAACATAGATGATGATGATGATGATGATGATGAATGTGATAGCTAATAAGTTATGGAATATATTGGCAACGAGTCGCAATTGAGTCGCAATCGAGTCGCAATCGAGTCGCTCCTGCTTACCTCGCTGCTCGCAGAAGAGTTGACGCAGGACATTGCCGTATGGGAGTTCGTAATATGCTGGTTATTGACCTGCAACACCTCGTCGCCGATGTGCAGCTTCTCCTGAAATTGGCCTTGTAGCCCCATCTCTCGCCTCCACGTCGCCACGCTACGAATGAATGAGCGGAGTGAGAGGGTTAAAGATATGGTAGCCCATAAGTGCCCTTCTTTGACAAAAGGAATCACCTGACAAAATCAGTCAAATGGGATTATTGGCACTCATAGATCATACACAGCATTCCCTACATACAGACAAAATCTGGGAAAGAAATATTCGTCTTGTTGTGAGATATTCAATCTAACATGATGTGGTGTTGCACTGATGCCAATGCAAGTGACAGACACGTTTTGCTCATTTACAAGACAATTATCTTTTGTTAGTTGCTTCGTTTTGTCAAAAGTATGGTAGCCACAGGTGTTGACTTCTTTTGATGAATGGGGTATGATTGGTGTTGGGAATCTTCGACGGAGGGGGGGGGGGGGTTCTTGGGAGGAGGTGTTCACCCTAACACAGGAGAGTCTTTTAAAAATGGATGCATGAAAATCACATTTCAGCGCATATTTAAATGATTATCGAGGTATTAAATATAGTCCACATTTTACCATGAAGACAACAGAACAGCATGTACAGGCCACCCCAACCCCCACGTGACACTTTTTTTTTTCTTTTTTTTTTTTGGGGGGGGGGGGGGAATAAACTCATATCACCCATCCTCCCCGGAATATCGAACGCCCTTTTACAAAGCAGTAAATCATAATCATAACATGTACGAAACCCCAGTCATAGATTAACAAACCTTGCAGAAACTGTAGAAAACTCTCCTCATGTAAGTAAACGATTGTTCAGATGAAACATCATCAAGTTAGGCATGAAAAATGCACTTTATGAATGTATGATGGCTGCTATTTGCGTACACTTTATTATAACAGAAGCTGTAGAGCCATATGGGTTGAGAACGAGATGTTATATTGAGTGCATATCATTTGTAAAGGTGAAATTTCTACAGATTGTAGTTTTATAGATTGTAGTTCTATAGATTGTAGTTTTAGTCTTGGTGGAAACATTGTGGAAGACATTTTTATTGAACATAATGCAGAGTGGGGTTTTTAATTACCAAAATAGAGTCGAAAGAAGGAAATATAGAAGGAGCATGAGAACTTTAGAGAGCAAAACAAGGTAGAGAAAGTAAAAGAGATAAAAGAACAAACATTGAAAGTCATCCACATTGCTAAGTCGCTAACGAGTCGCTAACTAAGTCGCAACCAAGTCGCTGCTGGGTCGCTACCGACTTGCAGTTGCTTATTACGCTGCTCGCTGCCAGCATATTTTCTTTTAATTTGTATACATATTTGTATTGAATGCCAATATTAAGATGGATAACTTCTACTTGCATACACTTACTATACATTTGGCGTGAGTTCTACTAGGACCAGTCCCTTGCTGACGTCATCCTTGCTGAGTTCTACTCGCAGGTCTCCTTGTTCCATCTCCATCTTCCGGAGACTGGACCAAGGGAGAAATCAGATGGATCACAATTACTGTCAGATAGTCGAACAGACCAATTTCTCAACAGCAAAAACACATAAGTATTATTTTTTTACGGAGTCGCATGTGATTAAAATGTATTGGTGTTGAAATTGAAAGAGAAATACAAACAAGTTTGAGCAAGAGAGTAAACGTAAATATATATCCGATGTGAGTATTCATTAAACTTACAAGCAATGAATCCTACGGGGTGTTTCACCACGCTGTTCTTAAGACACGAACGACTTTACGCACGAGTCGTCAGACCAATAGGTCAAGTCTTCATACGAAACGAATGAGCCACTCCACACTGGAGGCAGCACGAACGTGGCATGGGATAAAGTCAGACTCGCTGACTGACAATGTTGTTGGTGTTTGCGTTTATCGTGAGTGTGTTATCGATATCGTTTGTGTAGGCCTACTCACCTGCATAACTGGCAGTTCTAGAACCACTAGGAGGCCTATCACTGATGTACGAGTGTCACTGGTGGTCTGTGTTTTATTTATCGTTTGTTAGCCAAGTTGTTTAAAGGGAGAGTTCACACTGAAATCATTTTTTTAAATAAAAGCAGACATATGAAAGAAACGTATTAGTGAAGGTTTGATGAAAATCCGTCGAAGGATTCCTTTTCTTTGACCGATTTTCGCAAAACCTCCACTGATATGTTTCCTCCATGAGTCTGCTTTTATTGAAACAAACTTATCTTCAGGATGAACTACCCCTTCAATATTGAATGAGATCGGAGTGACTCGGTTTCATTGGAGTGACCCATTGACTTTACGCACTTCCATGACGCAATGGCCTTACGGATTAGTATGACCTATCGATATGACGCATATGGTATTATAATAATATTATGCTTACTCAGCAAGATGTTTGCATTCACTATCCCCATTGCTAGGCAGAAGTAGAGGGGAGAGTTCTGCTGTCGACATAGGCCTTTTATTGTGCCTCCTAACGTCGCGAAGTTTTACCGTCTTGGCCATCTCCTCAACATCGTCCTCGTCTTCCACGCAATCTGGGAGATCGTAGACGTGTTCAACCCGCGGGCGGTGCTGCGGTTTGGGAGCGGTTTCGGGGCTGGGGCATCGCCGGTTGAGATCGGAGGGTGGTCGGAACGAGGATGGAGCAGCTGATTGGGTTCTGCGGAGCTCGCCGTCAGGTCGAGATGAAGATCCCTCTCGCCGACTGACGGCCTTCTTGAGGGCCTTAGCAAGGTGAGAGAAAAGTACAGGGAAGGTACAGGGGATGATGCCATGACACTAGGTACAGATTGAGGCTTTCCTAGGCCCTGCTTAAATACAATCAAAGTACCTTGACCCTGAAGATGTTTGCCGCTGCTACCCAACGCCAATATCGAGACTATGGGAGAAAATCGCCTCACGAAGAGATCCTCAGATACCACTGGACACCATGGCGATAGACCACTTTACCGGAGGAAACCGTCTGGAAGATCCTATACCGCTGTCCGTATTACAAGCGGTATAGGATCTTCCAGACGGTTTCCTCCGGTACGTACACTTTATTATAACAGAAGCTGTAGAGCCATATGGGTTGAGAACGAGATGTTATATTGAGTGCATATCATTTGTAAAGGTGAAATTTCTACAGATTGTAGTTTTATAGATTGTAGTTCTATAGATTGTAGTTTTAGTCTTGGTGGAAACATTGTGGAAGACATTTTTATTGAACATAATGCAGAGTGGGGTTTTTAATTACCAAAATAGAGTCGAAAGAAGGAAATATAGAAGGAGCATGAGAACTTTAGAGAGCAAAACAAGGTAGAGAAAGTAAAAGAGATAAAAGAACAAACATTGAAAGTCATCCACATTGCTAAGTCGCTAACGAGTCGCTAACTAAGTCGCAACCAAGTCGCTGCTGGGTCGCTACCGACTTGCAGTTGCTTATTACGCTGCTCGCTGCCAGCATATTTTCTTTTAATTTGTATACATATTTGTATTGAATGCCAATATTAAGATGGATAACTTCTACTTGCATACACTTACTATACATTTGGCGTGAGTTCTACTAGGACCAGTCCCTTGCTGACGTCATCCTTGCTGAGTTCTACTCGCAGGTCTCCTTGTTCCATCTCCATCTTCCGGAGACTGGACCAAGGGAGAAATCAGATGGATCACAATTACTGTCAGATAGTCCAACAGACCAATTTCTCAACAGCAAAAACACATAAGTATTATTTTTTTACGGAGTCGCATGTGATTAAAATGTATTGGTGTTGAAATTGAAAGAGAAATACAAACAAGTTTGAGCAAGAGAGTAAACGTAAATATATATCCGATGTGAGTATTCATTAAACTTACAAGCAATGAATCCTACGGGGTGTTTCACCACGCTGTTCTTAAGACACGAACGACTTTACGCACGAGTCGTCAGACCAATAGGTCAAGTCTTCATACGAAACGAATGAGCCACTCCACACTGGAGGCAGCACGAACGTGGCATGGGATAAAGTCAGACTCGCTGACTGACAATGTTGTTGGTGTTTGCGTTTATCGTGAGTGTGTTATCGATATCGTTTGTGTAGGCCTACTCACCTGCATAACTGGCAGTTCTAGAACCACTAGGAGGCCTATCACTGATGTACGAGTGTCACTGGTGGTCTGTGTTTTATTTATCGTTTGTTAGCCAAGTTGTTTAAAGGGAGAGTTCACACTGAAATCATTTTTTTAAATAAAAGCAGACATATGAAAGAAACGTATTAGTGAAGGTTTGATGAAAATCCGTCGAAGGATTCCTTTTCTTTGACCGATTTTCGCAAAACCTCCACTGATATGTTTCCTCCATGAGTCTGCTTTTATTGAAACAAACTTATCTTCAGGATGAACTACCCCTTCAATATTGAATGAGATCGGAGTGACTCGGTTTCATTGGAGTGACCCATTGACTTTACGCACTTCCATGACGCAATGGCCTTACGGATTAGTATGACCTATCGATATGACGCATATGGTATTATAATAATATTATGCTTACTCAGCAAGATGTTTGCATTCACTATCCCCATTGCTAGGCAGAAGTAGAGGGGAGAGTTCTGCTGTCGACATAGGCCTTTTATTGTGCCTCCTAACGTCGCGAAGTTTTACCGTCTTGGCCATCTCCTCAACATCGTCCTCGTCTTCCACGCAATCTGGGAGATCGTAGACGTGTTCAACCCGCGGGCGGTGCTGCGGTTTGGGAGCGGTTTCGGGGCTGGGGCATCGCCGGTTGAGATCGGAGGGTGGTCGGAACGAGGATGGAGCAGCTGATTGGGTTCTGCGGAGCTCGCCGTCAGGTCGAGATGAAGATCCCTCTCGCCGACTGACGGCCTTCTTGAGGGCCTTAGCAAGGTGAGAGAAAAGTACAGGGAAGGTACAGGGGATGATGCCATGACACTAGGTACAGATTGAGGCTTTCCTAGGCCCTGCTTAAATACAATCAAAGTACCTTGACCCTGAAGATGTTTGCCGCTGCTACCCAACGCCAATATCGAGACTATGGGAGAAAATCGCCTCACGAAGAGATCCTCAGATACCACTGGACACCATGGCGATAGACCACTTTACCGGAGGAAACCGTCTGGAAGATCCTATACCGCTGTCCGTATTACAAGCGGTCGCGGCATACTGCTTTAGTAGGAACGTACTTTAAAACTACTACTGCTACCACAACTACGACTTCATTCAAGCTATTGGTGCTACTACTACTACTACTTCTACCACTTCTACTACTTCTACTGCGTCTACTACTACTACTACTACTACTACTACTACTACTACTACTACTACTACTACTACTACTACTACTACTTCTCCTACTACTACTACTTGTTCTACCACTAATTAATGATATTACTTGTGTGCATTATTTGTTCGAACACACACATGGAACATAAGTAAATGATGCTAATATACAGAGAAATATAAAAAGCAAGACATAGAAAGAGCTACAGAGAAGATTACAAATATAAAGAAAGAAGAAGAAGAAGAAGAAGAAGAAGAAGAAGAAGAAGAAGAAGAAGAAGAAGAAGAAGAAGAAGAAGAAGAACAAGAAGAAGAAGAAGAACAAGAAGAACAGGAACAAGAAGAACAAGAACAAGAACAAGAACAAGAAGAACAAGAACAAGAAGAACAAGAACAAGAAGAACAAGAACAAGAACAAGAAAAATAAAAACGAGAAAATAAACAAAATAAAGGGAAATAGGGAAAACATGATAACAAAAAGGAGAAGACGACAAATATAAACGATAATCAGGTAAAAAGGACATGGTATGGGAGAAAGAAAAGGCAATAATAGTTGTTTCCATCCTATTTACCTGTTTGTGTAACGCACTTTCTGACTTCTCTTGTGTCGATTCACGATTCACAGCATCGAGCTGTTCTTGGCCCGCCGTTGCGCCTATATCGACGGCCAGGACGTAATCGTACAGCCCACGCTTATCTGAGATGGATTAAAAGTGGTTTAAAGGTAGTTTAAACTCTTTTACAAAAGTCATGAAACTTGACACGGCTTAACAGTATACCCCAACGATAAGGGAGAAAGCAATTCCACGATAATCCCCTGAGACACTTTTTGACACGTTTTTGATATTCCATGCAAACATAACAAGCATAGTGCAAATCTTGAAAAACAACTTTGAACTTACAATGATAATGACAAATCAATGCCTTCCTTAACGCTGTGACGCAAAAAGAGAAAAAATGCCATGACTGTAAAGCCCAGTTCTCATACATACTGGGCCATAAACATTCTTAGAGATGCATAATACCATTCAAATAGTCTCTATGTGTGTGAAAGTAAAAATTGATTATGTGAGAATTTGAAAATAACTAATAGTTATTAAACAGATGCGTCTTTAGTCTTGATTTGAATTGATCGAAGTCTGTCAATGATTTAATGCTTTGGGGGACGTTATTTCATAATTTTGGTGCCGTAAAAAGCTCTATCACCGAATGTCTTAGCTTTTACACGAATTTCAGGGAGAAGATTTTTTTTATTGAGAACGAAGATTACGACTAGACTCGTATCGTTTGATGAGTTCAGTAATGTAGACAGGAGCATTTCCACATAGCAATTTGAAAACAAGGGTAAGTATTTTAAACTGATATAGGAAGAGTCAAATGGATATCAATCTAATATATCTTTGTGAAAACAAAAACAAAAAATCATACTAAGATTTAGAAAATGACACCAGATACACATCTGAATACAGTGATGCAGTGACAGTGACCAGGGAGGTGTTACGAAGGAGTAGAAACTCAAGCATAATATATTCAAACATCTGTATGTGTTCTAAAGCGTGCTCATGAATGTCAAAAGCATTCCATAATCATGACAATGCTTTGATGTTCCATGTGCCGAGCCGACATTTAGCTGATGTCAACTTGAACAGAAATTTCTTTAATTTCCCATTTATCTGTAGACGTTTTGTTTTTGACAAATTCGTTTGCAAACTATAAGGAAGTTAACGGCAGATAATGATAGATCCTAATACTCTGCTTTTGTTTCGAAAAGTATTGAGGAATCATTAAAAATCGGACATATAAGCTATTTGTATTACTTACCAAATCGACAAATTTCTTCACTTTCCGACAATTTGTGCATTTGGGGGATTCAACCACTCTCAAAATGATATATTAAGCTGTGTATTATCATTAACGGCGTTTGTGTGTGTTTGCGTGAAACATAGATATTTCACTTGAAAAACTTGTTTATTTGTGTTTGCTGATACCTGTTATGCTCATGGAAGTATTAATGCCATTGACAGAACGGGACAAGCGAAATGAGACTGTACATTTCTTTTGTTCTCTCTGAGAAGCCGTTGCCACACAATCATGTTCATAATTGCTCAAACACCTGAACAGCACCTGTTGAGAACACATAACTTTTCAGCGGCTTGGCACATGGGGTCAAAGGAAGAAAGTTGCTTCATATCCTTCCATAACACATCCCTGCAGTGACCAAACAATCATTCGTCACGTCTCCCGCCCTTATTTGATTTCGATACCGAATGAAGGATTCCCCTCAAAATGTTGCCGCGCCATCGATTGTGATTATATCAAGCAACAAGATCATAACAGTGGCAGCATGCATACCAGATTCCTATCCCATTTCGGGTTAAAAGTCACACTGTCAAGAAACCGTTTCTGCGAGTTCACGCAACCCAATTAAACACGAACCCTTTAAACTTCTTCTTGGATCAGCAACATTCAATAAAACAAAAAGAGTAAAACAAAATCTGTCTCCGTCTGATATCAAACACTGGCCTCTGGCTTAATACTTTACAGCCTTAACGTCTAGGCCACGGGGATCTTAGGGGTTTCGTCTGGGCTGAATTAATTTAATGACATAGTTACGATTAATATTAAATTGCAAGTCATGCTGCGATCGATCGTGAATCTTTATCACACAAGGCCTTGGTACGCAAAAAGAAAGAATATTATAAACCAGGCCAGATATTTCAAGCGACAGCAAGCTTGTTCTTACGTATGATGGTACGTCGACGGTTGTGCTTCGACGTCGAATTTGCCTTCTCACAATCGATCGAATCGTCCTCTTCGGGGAATTCGATGACGTCTGGCAGAAGATATGACGGCGGCCGCTCGATCTCCTCATCGTCCTTTGAGCAAGGGCGGGACTGACGAGCGCCTTCGTCCGAGCTCTGGCTGCTTCGAGGCGACTGCGGTGCGTCTTCGACCGAACCCCGTGGGCTTCGACGATGCTCGTTGATTCGACGTGAATCTTGAGCCCACTGCAGTGCGTCTTCGACCGAACCTCGGGGGGTTCGGCGTTGCTCGTTGATTCGATGTGAATCTTGAGGCGAATGCAGTGCGTCTTCGACCGAATCTTTGCGGATTCGACGATGCTCGTTGATTCGACGTGAATCTTGAGCCCACTGCAGTGCGTCTTCGACCGAACCTCGGGGGGTTCGACGATGCACGTTGATTCGATGTGAATCTTGATGCGACTGCAGTGCGTCTTCGACCGAACCCCGGGGGGTTCGACGATGCACGTTGATTCGATGTGAATCTTGATGCGACTGCAATGCGTCTTCGATCGAACCCCGGGGGGTTCGACGTTGCTCGTTGATTCGATGTGAATCATGAGGCGACTGCGGTGCGTCTTCGACCGAACCTCGGTGGGTTCGACGTTGCTCGTTGATTCGATGTGAATCTTGATGCGACTGCATTGCGTCTTCGACCGAACCCCGGGGGGCTCGGCGTTGCTCGTTGATTCGATGTGAATCTTGATGCGACTGCATTGCGTCTTCGACCGAACCCCGGGGGGCTCGGCGTTGCTCGTTGATTCGATGTGAATCTTGAGGCGACTGCGGTGCGTCTTCGACCGAACCTCGGTGGGTTCGACGTTGCTCGTTGATTCGATGTGAATCTTGAGGCGACTGCGGTACGTCTCCGACCGAACCCCGGGGGGTTCGATGATGCTCGTTGTCTCGATGCGGAACTTGCTGTGACTCCTGCCTTCTATGGGTCCTTTGTGAAATCTTATGAGAAAAGATAACGAACAAACACAAGATGGAAGGTAATATTTTAGATTCCAAAGCTATCGTACTATAAAATTTCTGTCTATCATAAGTGATGCAATTTGATATATATATATATATATATATATATATATATATATATATATATATATATATATTCATCTATTCTTCACTCTGAAAGCATACTCTCTCGATGTTACTCACATGTTTGTGTGGTACATTAGTATGACGAACTTCAGGAGTCAGCCAGCCAGCCACCATGTTGAATGCATCGTACCATCGTCGAACCTTTTGTCTGTAAGGGGTGAACATGATTCATGAACGGAACTTACTAATAATATTCAAAGAACGTATAATAATACAGATAGGGTGTATATGGAGGAGTCTGGGTCTCTGCGACAAGTTTGCATTTTCCTTAAGATTTCCATATAGCGGAAATGCACTAATGCATCTATGCACATGGAGGAAAGCACAGAGTAAGGGAGACTTTGGTACATTGGTGAGTGAGTTTATCGAACCAAATGTGAATCACAGCCGTGACATGTAAACCAAAAAAACAAAAACAGTGCCTGAAAGAAATTGGATTCTATCACCATCAATAAAGAAACAAAGAGACGAGCGAATAGCCATGTATCAAATATGAAATACCTAGCAGCAGGGGAAACGAACATTTGATATTGCCTGAAGAAAAATTTAAAGGATTGTATTCTTCTTCTTCTTCTTCTTCTTCTTCTTCTTCTTCTTCTTCTTCTTCTTCTTCTTCTTCTTCTTCTTCTTCTTCTTCTTCTTCTTCTTCTTCTTCTTCTTCTTCTTCTTCTTCTTCTTCTTCTTAGTCCTCTTCTCTATGATAATATGTTCTGCCATTCCGCAGACTTGTCTCAAGATTACGGGTGGATGATAGTAAAGAGTCGATCGGCGAAAGTCAGGGTGGAGAACTGTAAAATGTGCCGATGCTGAACAATTTAAACATTCAAAATGGAAATCAAACTGTAGCCTAGTTACCAGGCCGAGGAGAGCATGATCACAACTGTGTTAACAACTATGTCTGGTAATATAAACACAACAAAACAGTAAGTCTCCCCCTACATGCCCTAAGCAATATGGCATAACTTTTTTATCGAAGAGGTGTTGGGAAAAATAATTTATCAGGATTGTTTCTTAACTTATTGACTAACTTTTGTGTGAAAATCACATTAATCCAACTAGTCATGCATGAGTGGGCATGTTTTAAAGGCAAAAATGTAACTTTTCAAAAGTCATGAGGGTAATTGTTCATGCAATTTTAACAATACATTTTTATATTTCTTGTGCGATTTTTAAAGTGTTTTCACTCAACCATGACACGAAAATGACTTCTTATGCTTACATAACAGGTCATGTCACATCTTTGTCAAAATATCCAGAGTTTTAGTTTTTCACCAAAATAAAGGGTTTTTAAAAGTTTCAAACTTAAGAGGGATGAGTATTTGTTAAACGGTGCTCACTCAACCAGAACAATGGGTTAAGTGACGGAATAGGTGTTAGTGCATCAAGAAGTGGATGGTAAACAGTGAAAGGACATAAATTATGCACAAGAAATGGACATCATCAAAAATTCATATGACAGAATCCGAAAATTACGCTTGTGACTTTTGAAAAGTGACATTTTTACCGTCAAACTTTGCCCACTCATGCATGACTGATTGGATTAATGTGATTTTCACACATAAGTTAGTCAATAAGTTGAGGAACAATCCTGCCATTTTTTTTTTTTTTTTGCCCAAAACCTCTTCGATAAAAAGTTATGCTATTTTGCTTAGGGGGACTTATTTTTTTGTTGTGTTTAGACCAGGTTCTCTAATACCTCTGACTGCCCTCTGACTGCCCGCTCGAAGAAAAGAGGATCTAGGGCAGTCAGAGGGATTAGGGCCTAGTCTGCATCACCAGACATAGTTGTTAATACACTCGGTTATGACCAAGCTCTCCTCCGCCTAGTAACTAGGCTAATCAAACTGACGCGTGTGCCTGTAATCAGTTAGCTACAGAGGGAACTGCAACCAATGAAAGACTGATTATGCAAACACACGCGGGCTTTTGATATACGACTTTCTTTCTCCAAACTTGGGTAGGACATGGTGTACCTTATTGGTTTGAAGTATAAGGGTTCCTTGTCATGTATAACGATGATGACGGCATCATAGAACTTGTCGTTCCCTTTACCCAGGGTGATTTGGTGAACCAGGATCTTCTTCTCGAATCTGTACAACTCCATATGTTGCTTCCCAGCCACGAACTTAGCGTGGCTCTTGTACTTGCTCAGGGTGAAGCTTTTCTGGCTGTCGCACCTCAGAACCCAATAGTAGGTGTTCTTCAAAATATATGACAAATAGTGCAAACATTATCGTGATGGAAGTCGACGACGATATGAAAAAAACATCAACGGAGTAATTTAGCTATCAAAATGGACTAGGGAATATTAAAATACGTCATTTTTAATATATGGTTTGCTCCTGTCATCCTACCATCTATTCATCTCCCTCCCCTTTTCTCTCATTTTTTTTTTTTTTTTTGCTCTCTATGAATATATATGCACATGTTATCACAAGTAAGAAAAGTTTATAAAAACCCTGTTCTCAAATATATCATTGCCAAATTATATCAGGGACTATAATCATCTTCATATTCAATTTTCTTTTCTGAGTAAACATTTGCGAATGTAAGTCAATGAATAGTAATGCGGTCTGGAAGAGAGAACAATTCGTGAGTACTACAGTCGACGTAGGAACATTGATATGATTAGAAGTATAGTTATAAATCACCTAACTAAAGATCGTACAAAAATACGATAATTATTTCATAAATATATATACAGATGTGACCACAATCCATAGTATGGATTTAGATTATCATGTGAATCAAGGCGATATGGGCTCTTAGTCCACCCTTAGTCCACACTTCAGTAGGGCATTTTATGACAGTTGTCAGAACTGACTAAATACTCAGTGCTGACAATTTCAGTGAAATCCTCGGTTTTGATTGGCTGAGAAGCAGTAGCCTCTGACTGTTACTATGGTAACTGTCGGAGAAAGACGATTTGTCAGTGCTGACAACATGAAATTCCTTCCAGCACACCATATCCACACAAATATCAAATTCTGCCGGCTTGCTTACATCGAAATTGAGTGTGCTTCCTCCTACAGGCAGGTCGACTTGTTTACCCTCCGTCATTAAGCTGTGGCAGATGACGCGATCTTCGCCTACGAAATTCGACGCCATTTTGTCATCACACTTTGCACCGATGGTTACGAAAGGAATAGTCCACCCTGGATTAGATTTGGTTTCAACAAAATTAGAAACATGAAGAAAAAAAAATTATGAGTGCAGTTTAGACGAAGATCCGTCACTGGATAAGAAAAATGTATTAAATTTTAATCATGTGACGTCACCTGCGTGGTGTTCTCCCAAAATGCTGTTTGCCGTGTTATTCCATGAAGCATGAACACCCATCTGCGAGCATATTATGAGAAAGAGGTCAATTATTTATAGACCAGTTCGCATTGTTATACCTGTATTCCGCCTTATTGGATTCACTGAGGAAGACAGCACATTGCACGAAGTTCCCCCGTATTTGCTACATTATTCCATTATGACATTGGTACCAGGCATGTGAGCATAAGCGAATAAAAAATGTCCTGATCTGACATTTATAAAACAAAGGAGGAAGAGATATCTTGGTTATTAAATCCTGAAATTATTTCTATATCGCCAGGGAATACAGCGGCCATATTCATGAAATATTATTAAGCCTAGTTTTTTTTTTTAACTTGAATAATTTATTCCCGAGGTTCGGAAATAACTGGAAAAAAATGTAGTAAATGAACAAATAGCAACGGGCGGTAAAGAATGTTTAAACTACATAACCATCTTTTTCTTCCTCCAAAAAATGATTATACAATGTTTACACCTGCTTAATGGACATGTAACAGAAGCAAAACCCAGATTTTGTTATATGTATCCATATTCCTGAAGTCCTGGCTAACAATAATGAGTTTTCAATCCTTACAGGTCCACAGCGGAAGTTATAGAGCTCGATCATTATTAAGCCTAGTTAGTTGCTAAAGCGCATTCTGCTACATGCAATTTTAGTAACTGACTAGGGAAGTAAGCTTTCATGAATATGGCCCCAGGACGATTAAAAGTAAAATAGCTAGATGTACATACACATTTACATGTAACAACGAGTCCCGTCAAGCTAGGCTACTGATAAACAACAAACTATTTTTATATGAAAAACATACTGATATGTGGGACATGTATAAACTATAGGCATGACGTAATCTCAAAACAATACGTTTATCCGTCGATCGGGGGCCTCTTGATGATAGTATTGTTTCGAGAACACCTAGTACCTAGGTAGGTACCATACTTGTGCTCTCTTATGGAGCAGAGACATGGACCCCAACTAAGAGGCTGGAGAGAAAACTTTGAGTAACCGAAAGGGCTATGGAAAGAAATTGTGATTGGTGTTACAAATAGGGACAAAGTTAGAAACCAGGATTTGAGAAGGAAAACCAAAGTACGGGACATAGTACAGGGAATTGAATCGAAGAAAAGGAGGTGGGCTGATCATTTGGCCAGGAGGAGAGATGATTGATGGACACACAAATTAACTGTCTAGACCCCCAGAGCTAACACCAGAGGAAGAGGCAGGCAAAGTAGGAGGTGGATGGATGATATTAAAGAATATGGTAGCGTGACATGGTAAAGAACGACACAAGATAGATCAAAATGGAAAAATCAGGAGGAGGCCTTCCTTCAGCAGTGGAGAGAAAACAGGCTAGGCCGTGTTTCAAAACATCTTTACGTTTATGATTTCCCTGAAACGCATTTAAAAAAAAAATTAAACGCGTTTGGAAACCTTAATTCTTCCAAAAAAGGATTTGATAAACACATCCCTAGATAGATAGATATATAGTACCTATAGTATTAACCATGTACCTCGAAGCAGTCTCTATTTGTGTGCTATACGTATCTAAAAAAAAGAAGAAGCCGAGTCTGATAGGCAAACTACAAACATACTTATTTGTAGGTCTATGCGTTCTAAAAAAAGAAAGGATTGCTTAGTATTCATTCAAGAAAATGGAGATGACATTGACAACTCAATCTATCACTCTTATTGCAAGACTTAGATTATTACACTGCTATATATGGCTCACGCTTCTTTGCAGAGCGGAATACTGGACTAAAAGCAAATCTATGCAACAGAATTTAAAAGCCAAGGAAATGTGGTTTCTAAGTAGGATGTTGAGGGTGTCATGGACTGATCATGTTACAAATTAATATGTCCTAGAACGAGCAAAGTCATCCCGAAAATTACTTCAAGCAATCGCCACAAAACAGATAAGTTTCCTAGGCCACATCCTTCGCCAGAATGCTCTTGAGAAAGTCGCCCTCCCTGGTACTGTTCAGGGACGTAGGTCAACATGGTCAAGCGGACGACAGACACTGACTTTCCTCCTGGCTCAGAGATGCCACGGACACAAGGCCCTTCGATATTATACGCCAGAGCTAGCAAAAAGAGGAATTCATTCTGACATGCAACAATAGATTCTGACAAGCTACTCTCATGGATTCATACATTCTACATTTTTTCTCGTCAAAAACTGTTTAGCATGTAGACTACGGATAGCAACATCCTCCTCTCCCTCTCTCTCATTACTTCATAGTTCTTCAAGTTCATTCATTCTTCAGCTCTTTGTCTTGTTTCTTCATACTGTAATTTTCTTTCGGCTCTTATTCATCTCAAACTAAGCATTATTCCTGGTCATGCCCGCCATACTTCATATCTGCGGAAACAGGCAGAGGTTTACTGGCTACACGAGTTCCTCTTTGTTCTCGTGAATGCAGAGACTCTATTAAGTTGACGTCACCCTGAAATATTAAATAAGCTACGACAAAGCACAAACAAGGTTAATGCCATCTGCATGTTTGATATTTGAACAAAAGGAAATATCTGTATGGGAGGAGGGATATAGGCGTAAACTTTACAGCACAATTCAATCATTGCATGCAGTGTTCAGGTGTTCGTGACTAATGTTCCTTTTGGGGACAGCATTGCCGCCTGTAGCGGCGGCCTGGAATGCGGATAATAAAAAACAATGTCCAAGCAGGGGAAATCCTGTCAAATATATGGTGTATAATATCCATCGCTGTGCCTTCATAAAACACATATGACCCTTAAAAGCAGACCTATAATGAAACGATATGGTATGAAACATGCCCAAATACTGCTTGAAGTGACGGAGAGGGAAATTCGACTGAACAGTGGAGATATATGATCACCGTTGCTGATCATGGTATTACCGCTATCTTGAAAGGTTGGCATTGGTGGTCATCAAAGCACGTGAGATTTGGAGTGGACGAGACAGTGTGCGGTGTTCCCGGAGAAACGTGCAACGCATGCGCACAGCTTGAACACAAACACGGCACAACCCATAGAGATGTACACCCGAATGGCAAAGCCACAGTAGTTGTGCTAACCAAATCTTTCTAATTCAGATCTACAGTAGCGCCCACACTAAAGTAGAGCTTAAGATCTGCTAGATTAGTCAAGTGAAGTTGCTTTTTTAAGGAATCCCTGGCCTATCCAAAGGAACTACACAAATCATGTTTGAAATTGTGTATATTGTTTTTCCGATTCTGACTGCCGTGTAATTCTTATCTTTCTGTTTTCGCCCTCCGATGTACTTCCTCATTAGACCAACGATCCCTTGAAATGTGCTTAAAGTTCAACTTGTATGTATTATTTGAAGAGCTTGTTAAAAGGGGTTAGATCCACTTTAGACCATTCTGAGAAAATCTGGGTTTTTTTTCCATACTGCAATATTCTTATGCGAAACTTAATTGTCATGATATACTATCTATATATCTATCTATCTATCTATCTATCTATCTATCTATCTATCTATCTATCTATCTAACGGCCGGAGCCGAGAGCTGTTCACCATGTAGCGCCAAATGTCCCTGTTTGTCATCAAGTTGGGGATGTCAGATGGATCCTGCTGGATGTCTCGAGCAATCACATCAATGTAGTTAAAGGGACGACGAGCTATTGGCACGGTAACTTCTAACATGTGACGTCTGAGACTACCTCATCGATCGAACGGTGGCAGTGACCAGCAAATCATAAATAGCGTTAGGCAACAGAAGATGAAATTGGGGGAGGGGGGAACTCCATATATCTGTGCTTTGGTCTTGTGCTCACGCCAGGATATGTTTTGAACTCGCATAAGAAGCTTAGTGTAGGTGCCATCCAGTCTATCCTGTAGTTCTTTCTTCATAGATGTAGTTTATTGCAGGTATTCCAAGCCTACCATGTGAAAATAAAATTGTCTATAAAAGACATCTACCTGTCTTCATATTTTTAAGCTCTTCCACATTTTTTCCCAAAAATTACCTTTGTGGATCTAGCCCCTTTTGTTAACAAACTGAAATAGATCTAAACACTTTTGAAAAAGAAGTGATTTTTCTTTGCCATTTTGTTCACTTTTAATGGGAATTTCAACTTTACTTTGGTATCATCTTATAAAGCTACTTTAAATCTATACATTGAGGCAAACAAAAATCAAATTTAATGAAAAATGGATCTAACCCCTTTTGCAAATGAGCTCTTTATTTTAGGAGTAGAGTGCAGTATGTAATGTGTCTATAGTAATGGGTGTGGTGTGAGAGCTGGTTAGGTAGTGGTCGGTGAATGATACACCTTCACATTGAATCACCCTGGGAAATGTCAACATTCTCCATTCGACACTATACATTCTATACAAACGATTACTTTTTCAGTCACGTGATCAAGATACAAGTTGCATTTTTAGAGTGAAAAGACGATGTGAATGAAAACATGAATAACGTAACATTTTGTTACAACCATAAACGATGAATGATAATCGTTCACCGTTTATCTAACTCACATGTTGCCAAGGAATGATTCAGGCAATATGTGGATAGTGTACGGTAGCCTAGGTACTAGGCTGTGAGGTGCATGGACACAACCCAGTCTGTTAACAACTATGTATGGTACCACAGACTACACCCTAATGACTTCATGGCTATTCAATTTCTTCCCTCACAACCTAGTCTGTTAACAACTATGTCTGGTAACACAGACTACGCCCTAATGACGTCATAGCTGGCAAAGTCTGTCTTACCAGACAAAGTTGTTAACAGACTGGGTTGTGTCCATGCACTTAGGCTAGGTGTACGGAGGACTGCGGTTGCAGTCACGTTTATGATTTATATACGAATACGTGAACTACCTCACGTAAACTCCATACAACCTAGTACATAGTGATTCGCACCAGCCTGCTCTCTCTGCACGTTGAACACAATATGGAGATTAGTTCTGTATGAAAAACACAATCAATAGTCATTTTTGTATCGTCGGAAACTCGTGAAATGTCACGCCGATATAAACACGAATGTCTGCATAATTACGCTGACAGAAGTCACAATTTGCACAAGTGGTGCTTTTATGCTTTCCCACAGCCGACTTCTTTTGTAGGCCTTTTTTTCAACTCAATGTGGTTCTCAGTTGGAATGTGAATTTGCCAATGAGTCATTGCCTTTATTTTATTTGACTTCTCTTTTTCTTTTTCTTTTTCGTTGGGAAAATCGCATTGACGAAATAACTTCTAGAAGCCGCACATGAAATACATAAACATAGTCGTAAGCAGTGCGACCTTTTTTTTTTACTTTTTTTTAGGAGGCTATGATACACATGGTATGTTGGAGCATGGGTTGGATACTCGGATTGACATAAATGTGGGTATCATCCGAGAAGGCACAGTCTCCCTACGATTTGTAACAGTTCTTTTGTGGGTGTCGAATGATATGACGGACTTTACGGAGCCATTTTTTTAAATTATTATTATTACCTCAATTATAATGAAATACAATGCCACACCTACCGCATCCTCTTGCTATTTTCCCTCCCCCGCTTAAACCTTACAGTTACAGTGGCTTCCAAAATCAATGTCGATGACAAAGTGCAAATATTGTGCCTTATCTTATGCTGTGAGCCGCCCATTTCCCCATTCTCCGATATATGATTACGGACAAACCTCGTTTTTCCTCAACCCTCTGTATCAAAGTTTCATGGGTGACTCTGAGCTTTCTTCCCAATTTGATCGTCGAGATGTGTCGCCAGGTACAACATAATTATCATCCATTCTTCCATTCTGGTGATTCCATTCGATAGGGCCCAGGCCTCACGATATCCATTCTCTAGACTCTTCGTAGGCTTAAGGCTTATGTTGCTATTGAGATGTACCCATCTCCTTATGACATACTTTACACTTCCTATTCTAGTATGTAACCCATTTATTTCAAATTGTAACCTGCTGTAGTTCCTGACCATGGTACTATTGAATAAACCCAACCATTGATGGATGGTAACTATGCTACAAATGGCAACTTCTATGGGAAACTTGATTAATTTGATTGGCTGTCGAGCGATGCTATACCATGGAAGTTACCATTGATGGCAGTTTTACCAGTAATGGTAAGTTTTATGCAACGTAGCCCATGTAGAGTAATGCTTAACTCCATAAATTTCCACAACCTTGGTTTTCCTAGTGCCGATTTTCATTCCATGTGGTTTGCAAGTGTTGCTTGGACTTGTTATTAGATGTTGTTCTCATTACAACAGGACCAATGCCATCTTCGTCAAGTAGAATCTACACTTCCAGTTTCATTTCATGTGGCTTGTCCTATGTGGGGGGTGAAATTGCAAGGATAGGTATAGCAAAATCAGCCTTCGAGAATGTGGCCAGCATTCTAACCTCAAGGAAAATCAGCATCAACGTGAGAGCCCGGCTTATAGGATGTTATATTTGGTCAAAGCTTTATACGGCGCTGAAACATGGACACTTACAAATCTCAACAGAAGAAAAATTGAAGCATTTGAGATGTGGTTATGGAAGAATATTACATATATCATGGACACGATTATAAAACAAATAGTGAAGACTAAGAAAGTTTTACTCAATTCGATTGAAAAAAAAAGAAAATTAAAATACGATGGGCATATCATAAGAAAGAATGTTTTTCAAAGAGTGCTATTGAAAGGAAGGTTTAATGAAAAGAGGTGCCGAGGGCGTCCACGTACTCAGTGGATGGACGATTTTAAGGAGTGGAGGAGGCTGAGTTACGGAGAATGTGTCAGAAGGGCACATGAGCGGGAAATGTGGCGGTCCATGGTAACCGAAGTACTGAGAGCAGATGGCACTTGAAGAAGAAGTCTTCTTTGGCATAGGGCGTGTCAGTGTATTAAAGCCCATCGTTTCTTTGTGTCATCCCGTTCGGTTAAAAGCTCACCCGTTTCTGACAATCCCTTTCTCTTGTAAAGAGCGTTTCGATTGTTTGAACAGACCCCTTACTTTCTTCTTAATCGTGTCAGTCTCTCATGGTAGCTGTTCCTACCCATTACATTGGCCTGTCTACTAGATTTATCTCCCAGCATCAGCTGCCATTCATCGCAGCTCGTTGAAATGCCTTCTGTACTCAACCTTAACGTCTCCTGTATTCCCATTCATTTATCATTCTCCGTCCATACAATTTATCTAGCATTTGCTGTGTGACCCCAGGTTTCTTTTGACTTTCTAATGTTCTATGTGTTGCACTTAAAATCTATAAAATACTGTAGAACTTTAGAAATACTAGGCACGGCTATATCTTGTATGAAAAGATTCCCTTAAGGAACGAAAAATTACTGGCATAGTCCACGGCATATTCAATAGTTCATTTATATACATTCATTTATGAGTCATGTTAGGTGTTACAACACCAAGGCCCTGTCTTGTAAAGAAATGCGATTGATCTCAAATTGATTCGCGCATGATATCAATCGTATCCCTGTACATTACAGATCTAGGGACCTGTGATCGATTCGGATCAATCGCAACTATTTATAAGATGGGTCCCTGGTAATACCCTGGTGTTCCTCAAGAGTATCGATAAAGGTGCGTTAACTCTTTCTCTTTCTCTGCCATCAGTATACTGCCGTATTAGTGCTTATGTTATGTGTGTGTTATTCCCGATGGGGGAAATGCATGCATAACAACTAAATAACTTAACCTGGGCCATGTTGAATATAGGTTTTCAATCATTTTAACTTACCATCAATGGTAACTGCCATGAAAGCCAATGAGCTCTCATTATTGCACCTGTTTCCATGGTATTTACCATTGATGGTAAGTTACAATAACTGAAAACCAATATATGCAACATAACCCAGGAATGACATTGACCATGTTGACGATTATGATTACTTCATGCCGCCTTTAATCCTTACATTACCGGGCCTTGATTAAATCCCATTGACTTACTACATATTTCCACGGCAATGGTAATGAGATAATCAAACAGCAATTCAACCGTTGTGGTAGGTCTAAGTGGGTTCTAAAACAAGAGAGAAATCAGATAAAAGGTTTAAAAATATTAAGAAAAAATGACATATCTTAACTCGTTAGTTGTGTTTGGAAACAATAACAAGTAGGATAGCACACATCTAATATATTCCCATGGGAAACTCCATTGGTTTACAATGACGAACCATGTGGATTGCAATTGTGTAGTACGCATAATGAAAAACCAGGACAAGGCTTGTCTATCCTAAATTTGATTGGTTGAAGATCTTTTAATAATAAAAATACGATTTCATAATATGTTTTATTTTTATCAAACTATGTTTTCCATGTTATGCTCAATTCAAGCTAATATCAAGGTTAAATTTCTCTTTGTGAGGAAAGTTGCCAATTTAACAACTGGAAAGCTTAGTTATCGTGTTATCTGAACTAATACTTTTAGTAGTAATATGTTAAATGCATGGTTACTGTCATTGGACAAGTATTGTTTTATGGAAAGATACATTTCATATGGATCAAACAAAATACAAATTGTTATGCGTCAGTAGGGTAACATTCTCATTCATTGGGACACTGTTCTTCCCAAGGGACTTGCTTTACAAAAGAAAACATTAGTACGTAATGATTCAATCATACGTAACACATTGGTAATGCAACATAAACTTAATTGGCACAATTGACCTACACATGCGAAATAAACATAAATTGCAGGAATATGAACAAGGAAAAATCACAAGTAAAACAAATGCATTAGATCAAATATGGGCTGAGCTGAGTGTCAGTTTGTTGTTCAAGTTCACATTTTTTGCACGTTACTAATAATTTAAAACTGGGCGTTGTATCGAGACAGCATGTTCAGCATTGGCTACAATATCACTTGTTATTTCCTTCTCCAGTACAGGGCAACGAATGTTTGTTTTGTGGTTGAGCATTTCATTCGATTTGGTAAAGCATTTGATAATGAGCACTTCTAGCCTAAATGGCAACTTGGCCATAAGTGGCCAAGCTGGGACCACCATGTCTAAATACAACGTCGATAATGAGGCTTTAAAAGGTTTCATCATTTGGGAATGATCTCCGTGTTATCGTCTTCACGCAGGCAATAATACACGTTACTAGATCGACTGCCCGTCTTTCGCAAGTACTTACCAACACGGAAACATACACATACACACACACAAACACACACAAGTGGATCTGCGAAAATTAATGCAATTCAAGTGAAATGACACCATGCAACAATTCAATAAAGGTACATCTGCGAAACAGAATCATATTTTTCGGACAAACTTACAAGGTTATTATGCCAATGTAGCACAGGAACATGTAGTGCCGATTCCCCTACGCAGTCATACGATGTATTCCTATGTGGGATAGCCGAGGCGATTGCAAAATGTATAACATATTGTGTTCGCATATCATTCGGAGAGCTGAAAGAACGGTAATATTGTTTGAAAGGTTCAGTGCATTAACACAAGAACTCGTCTAGGGATTTTTTGTTCTTTTTCGATATTTATCAACCAGGCACTTCCCTATTCCTACAAAAGCGACCGCAATCTCGGGGGGGGGGGGGGGGGGGTTCAAAAGACGACAATGAATAAAAAGATCTCCAGGCTTAGAGGAATTAATAAGTCATAAGAGTTCAAAATGTAGTATTTAACCCACATTTGCATTATTTTGACAACGATAGAACACCCCATTGAGTAGCTTTTTGTTTTACACCAAAAAACAGAAGGACTGAAATAAAAGATCTTCCTTCTTGCAAGCCTACATATTTGCTGTGAATTCCAAATTACAAAGAAGAAACTACTGCTCAAGAACTTTCATTAGAATAATTGTACACGGAGGTAACTTTTGATGAGTTTATACTGACATTTAGATTTCGAACGGATTTGTTGTCGAGTCGTTTAATATATTCGAGTACTTGCAGACCATTGCATTGACGAACATAGTTTTGAACATCACAATCTGAGCGGCCCAATCAGATATTACCAGGTGAGTATCGTATCAGCTTTGTACACCAAAAATGGAAAAAGCATAAATAAATCTGACTTCACCATGCACTTCGTAAAGAAGAATTAAAGGTAAACTTAATACTATGTTTCCGTCTGTTTTTGAATGCTACGCTTTAATTACACTTGCGGTTCATCCAATATTCTACAGATTTGCATTTGCAAAAATGGACACACTGCCTTTCAGTTTTTTTTTTAATGGTATTAAAATATTGGCTTTTATTGGGATGGCGTGGTACAGCCATTCTGAATTTTGGTTCTGCCATTGACACGATATCTGTCATTGGTTGAATTTTTAATCCACAGTTAAGTTATCTAGGTAGCGTGACAGAATTGCTGATGGATTAATTTTGATATGATTTTTCGCAACCATGAGACATAGCTCGGTGCAAGAAAATATAAAAAGGCTACATATATTTGTGATTACTAATAGAATATAATAAATATAATAATAAAAGAAACAAAGGTGACATATCTATGAATGTTTGAAAATATAATTGTTGTATGTTACTTTTTTAGCCTATACTTGTGAGCTGAATACTGTATTACTTTCTTCAGAAAAGCTCACAGAAAACAGAGTTTGACACTTTGGAATATATCTTCCGACTAAGGCTGCATTTTTCTTTACGAATAAACAAAAACGTGTATGCACTTATATGTATTCTTTATATGTTAGGGTGATTTCGTCACACCAGTGTGGTATTCTAATTTGATATCTTCATACAGGTATTACAACATACATACACAGTGCATCATATTGGTTACCATAGTCGTTCCCTTTGAAACAGATGTCCAAAGGCTACACAACGTAAACAACATTGTGGTCTATTTTTTACCTGTCGTTGTGGTTTAAACAATACATGTGGTATGCCTCTGTCACGTTTTCCCACAGTCATGGACAATCCTGGAAAATCCAGGAAAGATTTGTGGTTATGGAAAGTCAGAAAAGGGTCAGGGAATTTGGACAATTTTTGAAAAGTCATGGAAAGGAGATTTTGGTCATGGAAAAGTCATGGAATTGCATTTACCTATTGGCTATGGCAGCTTTCCAGTATGTCGCGTCTCGCAACTCTCATACTCTATGATGTTAGGGGAGGTGGAGGCCATCATAACGTGTCTGATTTGGGAAACCATGCCACAAAGGGAGTCATGAAAATCAGCAATTTAGCCATGGAAATGTCATGGAATTCTGTTTTCAAATTTCCGTGGGAATCCTGCGTTTAATCATTCTATGAACGGATAGAGAAAAGACTCGACGTTCAGGAATTACGTGTGATACGTTCAGCCCACCTTAACCTAAATTAATCGAGTAAGTGCCACGTTGTATGCGAGCCACTGCTATGCAGTCACTAGCCTAGGTACAAGGCTGTGAGGTGCATTGACACAACCCAGTCTGTTCACAACTACATGTATGTCTGGTAACACAGACTACGCCCTAATGGCGCCAAAGCTCCTCTGGCTTCTTCCCTCTTCCCCTCTGAGTGAGGATAGGATTGGGGCGTAGTCTGTCTTACCAGACATAGTTGTTAACAGACTGGGTTGTGTCCATGCACCTCACGGCCTAGTACCTAGGCTATGCAGTCACCTATTCACACTGTATTCAATTCAGTACACCGAAACCGATCTCGCGTACTTGTATGGCGGACCGTGTTCATTCAACTGTGGACATGGTGGATGACGCTATTTCCCCGGGATTTTCCCTTTGACGTCATAATAGGGTAGGGCATTTTCAGCTTTAGAAAATTGAAACCTTGAAATAAACCGGGGAAACACATGGGGATTTATTGCTTCTTTGGCAGTAAACGTTTGGAAAACATGTCTATAACAATGCATTGACAATTATATAAACATTATGAAAGTTGGTCACTAATGATAACTTCAGCTCTATCACTCTATATGGTAATAAATAATAATCAGGAAGAGAAATGGGAGGAAAACTAAGGGAGAAATTGATTTAAAGCTCTTCAAAACCATTTCCTTGAAGAAGAACACGAAGAATGAAAGTCAAATAGAACTGTCCCTGTCGGAAATCTAATCTGACTTACAAGAAAGCCAACGCTATAACCACTATGTCGTGAAGACTCCATAATTTGTGTAGTGACTTCGACGAGAAAATATCGGTTATTGATCAGCAGATAGCATTTCAGTCTCTGCTTCATGCACTTAATTATGTTAAGTCGGGAAAGTTAGGAACAAGCACATCATGTAAATATTCGCACATGCTTCAGCTGGATCCTAGTTAATCCTTCGTGTGCTAGATAAAATGTTGCTGAATGAGATTAGTGCGCATTTTACATGGCATACCAAGTGTTAAAAATACACGCATTTTGTGAAGAAAATATAAGCCTATCCCTTGAATCAAAAATAGGTTATGATTACATTGCAAAAAAAAGTGTGTCACCGCCATACAGCCCAGCCCCAAATAAAGAGGACAAGATTTCAAAACATGTCTTCATGTATCATCCTGATCGTCGTTTTTGATATTTGTGATATTTGTCGAGATGTTTCAAATGCGTGGTATAGTGTATTATATACATGATATATTTATGTTTATTTGTGAATGTTCATTTAAAAAAAAGAAGCATGGGATCGAACTCGATTAAATTCAGAATGAAGAGACTGGGCCTCGTTGGCAGGACCTACCCCCCCCCCTCCCCCCCCCCCCCCCCCTCCATCGATCCAACTACCCACTCCCCCGTCCCCCCAGCCAACACCATGATCCACATTTAAAGGGCATATACTGTACTGGGATGGCAAAAAAGCCTTCAAAATGTAATTGTTAGCAATCTTCTTGCCAATGGTCTTAAATTCATGTATTGTCCATTTTAGAAGCTTGCTGAAAGTTATTTGCCCTTAAATGATCCACATATGGAGTAATTAATGATTAATGATTAAATCATCAAAATGTTCGGGCCGAACATTTTGAGAATGTGTAATTTAATCACTAATTACTACAAATGTAGATCATTTGAGGGCAAATAACTTTCAGCAAGCCTGTAAAATAGACAATACATGAATTTAAGACCATTGGCAAGAAGATTGCTAACAATTACATTTTGAAGGCTTTTTTGCCTTCCCAGTACAGTATATGCCCTTTAAAGGTTGTGTCACATCGTCGCAACAACGATGGAAAAATACGGTCATGCCTTGGTCATACATGAATGAAAATGATGGAATATTTCCATAACCTTACCATTATATTTTGCCTACATACACACTTGCACAACGTTGAACAAGCCGTACATACATACACATGCACACGCACCGATACACACACACACATACATACATACATACATACACACATACATACACACATACACACACAAGCACACACACATACACACTTATATATTAATACATACGGTATGTGTGTGTATGTATGTATGTATGTATGTATGTATGTATGTATACACACATAACTCGTACCCGTTTAGAGGCATCTTTGCACAGATTTTGGCCAACTCAGTTTCAAGAGGTAGCCGGCGCATGTTGCTTTGTTGGGCAAACCGATTACAAAAGAATATGCGCCATGTTATTACCTTTGAAACCAGGATGGTCAAACTCTGTGTACACTACCCTTCCAAGAAACGACGCCATCTCTGGTGGAAAATATTGCTCACAATCATGACAATAGCACCCAGCGATATCGACGACTGCACCGTGTAAATATAATCTGACTGTCGTCTGCAAAAAGTTCGCATTGTCTACCTTTTGCCACATCGTGTGTGTTAATACACACACATAACAATGCGCGTTATATTGGGAACGTACAGTGAGTGTGTTGCTTTATTTACCACCAATGTACACACCGCACCATTAACGAGCGGAACACTGCTAGCTGTATCATCGAGTCGCTTTGAGATGAATTAATGTACATTATATAATCTCTGCTCTGACCTCGGACTTTTGCCCATCCCTTGACGCCCGTACACAGCTCGGAATGGCGTCTGTGCTTGGAACTCGAACGTGACAGAGCCAGCGATCAGTGAGATAGCTAGATACCAAGTTCTGTCACATGTAAGCCCTGTGACAATACAGTGTGAACTAATAAGATAATTATGATTGAAGAGAAACATTAACGGTAGCACGACTACGCAAGAAGAGAAGTGGTAAGTTCATAGTACATGATTTTGTTGTCTATGCTGTGTCTGTACGATGACATGGGCATGATGTATATTTCGTTTACGCACTGAATTATAATCATTAGACCATGGACCCTAGGGTCCATGATAAGACGTAAGATGTGTGTTCGGATGAGTTTGTGCATGCTTCTCTGACATGTCATGACGTATGTATCTTGTATGTAGTGGGATCCAGATATTTTGAAGATGATCTACAAATTGTAGTTTTGTACATGTTTTAAGCATGGAAAAATCAGAAATGAAATCATGAAATATCTCTGACGTCTATAGCTCAGCAGTGCGTCATCCAAAAAAAAACCTCAGCCATTTCAATCACATCCATGTGCCAGCTTAATGTTAACGACTTGTAAGCAATAATGTGTTTGCAGTAATGATGTTTTCCTTAATTATCAACAGTGTAAGTTACGAGCGATATGTATTATTATTGTACGTCTATAAGTGAGTGCAATGGCTTGCAATGGTATTGCATGTTTTGGGGGTGGTGTGTGTGTGTGTGTGTGTGTGTGTGTGTGTGTGTGTGTGTGTGTGTGTATCTAGGAGAGGGGCGTGTATATACCGTGCAAACTAGTTCATCGAGGGAACAATACTAACGCGCAGCAGTAATGGACATATGGATATGTCCATTGATATACCCTTGCACTGTGCTGTCAGAAGGAATAACAAGTTGAACAGGTAAAAGGACGATCGATATATCAATAGATCTATACCTACACTGCCTATGCAAGGGGAATTTCGCTCGTATTTTCTATTAACGAGTGGAATTGATCCCTCCCTCATCTGTTGTCAACGATGGATAACAAAGATATGGAGTCAAGATAAATAGTCTTATTCTCAATCATGTTGTTGTCAACGATGCTATACTCCTTAATTCCCCTTTTCCATGCATTTTCATATATCTGCACTGGCGGATCCACGAGGGGTGTAAGGGGGTTTCACCCCCCTGCCCCTTCCCCCCTTGGGATCTAAAAATAATGCCTCCCCCCCCCCCCCTTAACCAAAAGCTACATTCTCGCCAAATCTGTATGCATTTTCGTTTCTTCTGTCCCTCGTCTCTTTCATAAAATATCCATGTACATAGAGAGACATAGAGAGAATATAAAGAATTAATGAGGTATATAGATATAGGTATATACCTATATAGGTATAGGTATATAGGTATATAGATATTTGCACTGATAAGCGAGACTGTATACGGAATAAAATGATAGAGCATCTCACCTTTCCGATGGAAATTTATTATGTTGTTATTTGCAGAAAAAAAAAACAATGTTCCAAATTGTAAGGTCGTTGGCAACATTGCCCCCGAATTAATATATCAATGTATATGATACATTGCCAACTATGTTCGTGTGGTATGCGCATATTACAAAATTATAGCATATACTCTATACCTTGTCATAAGTACTAATCAGTGTCTTTGTATACAAATATGCCCTTGTGTAATTAATTACACAAGGAGGTGTATATATACCACCATGACCATATGTTACATATATGTTTTCAATTACTGTGACTTACCATCAATGGTAACTACAATGGCAACAGGTGCAATAATTAGAGCTCGTTGACTGTTGCTATAGTAGTCACCATTGATGGTATGTTATAATAATTGAAAATATATATGCAACATGGACCAGGTATATTTAACATGTTTAATCGTCTCAATTGTAGTGAAGGTACAATGCAGTAAAATGATACAGCCATAATTGAATACAAACGCAAACAAAACAAAGTCCAGGACGTAGGGTATGATTTATGAGGGGGGTAAACGTGAAGGCCAGTGTACACAAGAAACAGACCAAGACGGTGGACATTTTGAATTGTTGCAGCGTAAGTGTAAACTGTATTCCCATGAGTGTACACAAGAAACAGAACAAGGCGGTGGATATTTTTAGATATTGCAGAGTAAGTGTAAACTGTATTCTCATAAGGCGATATATCCCGCAATCGTAACTCGATATCGTTCACTGTCGGGTACAACACACATTTCAATTTGATGTATTATCACAATTATATACATTTCTGTACTGCATTTCCAAAGCTACAGCTGAGGCAATTTTGTACGTGACATCACTAGGAATCAGATTTGGATTCCTTGTTGATATTAGACCTACAAAATGACAACGTGT
>OZ022584.1:11965571-12053071 GCA_963669155.1 Arbacia lixula
TAAGGGCCATGGTGCGTGTAGGTTTTCAATTATGGTAACTTAACATCAATGGTAACTACCATGTCAACAGCCAATGGGCTCTCTTTATTGCAACCGTTGCCATGGTAGTTACCATTGATTGTACGGGACAATGATTTAAACCATATGTAACGTTACCAAGGTGTTCTAATGTTGAATTTCATGCCATACATCCCTGATATGGCATTGACTGCATTGCGTAAAGCCAGACAGGAGCCTGGGTTCAGATTGTCCAACATTGGTGGGAAATGTTTTTTTTTCTTCCTATACTTCTTTTTTTTTCTTCTTCTTTATTTATTATTCTTCTGTATCCCCACTCCTTTTTCTTCTGTATTTGTATGATCTTTATATGTGCTCTGATTATCTCATTATATTGACAATAGAAACAGGAAGATATGAATACATAAGTACAAACACACATACTTGATACATTCTCAGATTATATCAGGGCCGTGTTGCATATAGGTTTTCAACTATAATATGTAACTTACCATTGATGGTAAGTGTCATAGGGACAAGCTAAAAGCTCATTGGCTGCTACCATGGTAGTTACCATTGATAGTAAGTTACACTTATTGAAAACGTATAAGCATCATGGCCCAGGACAGTATAGCGTTTTGCATTTTATCACCACTGCTCGCCATACTTACAACTACAAACATTAAACAATCTATACATTTTCCTATCCCATCAAAATTGAAGATGCTTCAAATCTATTTCTTAAATTTCTTTACCCCTTACCCTTTCTCTTCTTCTTTAATTCATTTAGGTGTTTGTTTGTTTGTTTGTATGTTTGTTTTTAATCTCGCTTTTTTTCATTCTCCTTTCATTTCCTTGAGTATACTTTTTAATCTAAGAGCTGTTTAAGTTTGTTAATGTAAGAGCTCCTAACTGTTCATTCTTTCCATCATTGTGATTGGTATATCTTACACGTTTGAGATATCATGCTTAATATTTTATACATGCACACCTATAACTACTCCCACCCCACCCCTCACACCTCGCTGTTGTACATAGTAGGTTCCCTCCATGTATAGTTGCAAAATGTGTTTCGGCTAATCTACAAGACCTATATCGTAATTTTGTATCACGGAAGTACGTGTTTCCTTCTTTTGTGTTTGTACAGTCAGACAGTACTGTCTCTACTTATAATTGTACAACAACATGCATTATAAGAGCAAAATGCAATTAGGTACTAAAATCAAGTAAAATGTGGAAGACAAATCAATTAAAACTTCACAACAAATACATGTTATCAAATCAATGCAACGAAGAGTCTGTTAAACCAAATTGGTATGTCAATTAGTCTTGTAAACATTATAAATTACGTTTTATAAACAATTTGTATGTATTGGAATGTAATGACTTTTAATAAACCGTTATCAATACATGTATAATGAAATTTATTTATACATGTAGTTTCATTAATCACCTGTTAATGCAACTCATCTGCCCTTTTGATATAATATCTAATCCTACAAAGTTATGCGGATAAATAACAATCCTTTAAATGTGATTTATTTTTATCCTACGCAATTATGCACATGTTTCTCATGAGAACCCTGCAATAATATGTGCAACACACATTTTCTCTTTTCTCACTTATTCCACTCAGATTCTCCACTTCGGTTAAAAGATGGATCAATAGAGTCACAACTCAGATAAATGTCACGTAACACATTTCGTCCAGTCGTTCGCGCTGCCTTTACAATCTCACCCTCCTCCTCATCCCACCACATCTCATCCCGTTGCCATGGATACGAGCTTCACGATCAACCTGACAGACCTGCAGCTCCGCAATCTCGCCGAGCACATCCCTCCGGACAAAGCCTTTGACCTTGGTCTTGGTCTCGGCTTGACCAAGACCGACATGAGGGACGTTGACCAGTCGGGCGATGACCCCGTGGATAAGACGTTTCAGGTCCTGGACCGCTGGCGGTCTAATCTGGACCCGCGCCTAGTCCAGTGGAGGAATAACTTCGAAGGGAGGCAAACGGAGATCGTAAAGCTGGAGGCGGTGATGAAGGAGACTGGGCTGGAGAAGTTCAGCCCGTGTATTGGTAAGTACTGAGAAGACTATGTCATCCAATAGAACTCAATTTTTACAATAGTCATTAAAGTAGCAATTTAAACTATCACTTATGTCATACTCAAACACTAGTATTCTCCTGGGCTTTCATTGTATGAGAGCCGCTTCGTGTTAATGCACTTTTTCGCGTAAGATGTTTCAGTGACACATATTTTTGATGCAAAAACAGTTAATGTACCAAAACTATCTATATGCTAAAACCAACATTTCCTCAGCTCAGGCAAGGGATATGCCAATGAAAGATAATCAGTTAATCCACCAGACCCTGACATTGATCTGTTTCATGTCCGTTTCCTTTTCAAGATGCCCATGTATCCCGAGATGGGTCTGAGGGGGATCTACCCACCGTGAATCTCTCCATACCCAATGGTGCTGAAGATTCCGATAGGAAGCAAGGTTGGTTTGCTCGCTCAGGTTCCTAGTCAGGGCCCTGTTCTGTAAATAATCGTTATCTTTGTTACGTGTACCGATCAATGAACATATCGTGTTATGTGATCTACACACGTTGTACTCGTGTTTATTTATCCTCCTCAACATCACATTCAACATCATTATCGCTATCATCATCGTCACCGTCATCAGCAGCTGCAGCATTACCATCACCATTATCATTACTATCATCATTATCACCATCATCAATCATTATCATCACCATCATCAATCATTATTACCATCATCATTGTCATTACCATCATCAATCACCAACATCATCATCATCATTACCATTATTATTACCATCATCATTACCATCATTACTATCGTCATTACTAATATCATTATCATGATCATTGTCATCATCACAACCATCATTACTATCACCATTACCATCATTACCATCATCACTAACATCATCAATACCATCATCACTACCGTCATTACCATCATCGTCATCATTTTTATCATCACCATCATCATCACCATCACCATCACAATCATCATACAATCAATGTGATTGGTCGGTCATCTAGTGATTCCGGTAAGGTTATTACTTTATGGGAAAAGAAAGTAGTGGGAAGATCATTAAGTTCATCGCAATCTAAACGGGATTTTAACTACAGTGCATTCCTTTTAAGTGGTTGGTACAGTTATTTTGAGATTCTGCAATAGTATGGCGTTATAGCTGCTAAACCCCATATGTCAACATTTAAATCTTCCATGCCACATTTCTACACCCTTTCTGTCTGTTTAGATCATAAAGACTAGGCTACTAAATGGATTTCAAAACATGTTTACTCTTGATCCATTATATATTTTATTCCCATTTGTCCATGGACAGAAATCGACATTCTGGCTGCGTTTTCAAGCAACTCTGACGGATCTGATGTAAAGATTTGTACATTCCACTCGCAGCTGTGTCAGCTATTTTTGCATCCCGCCGACTCCCGTCAGAACTGGAAACACATTCGTCGAATAAAATCGCTTTTTGAACCGAATTCGAGACTCAGCAACATTTCACTGCTCCCCTTGGTTTTCACGATGGACGTGGTGTCGCTACGCAATTTGGAACATGTACAGAAGAGCATCGCAAGCGGAGAGCTGGGAGAGGCGTTGCTAAGGGTTATGCGAGACATCTGTGATGGCGATAACGAGGGAAGTGGGTGTGGCCGATGGGAGGGGCTTTCTTTGAAACTGCAGCTGGAGTCGGAGTCTTACAACAACGGTGTGAGATTCTTTAAAGGTACTTTGACCATAAATATTCCTTATGAATTCTATGTCTAACTCCGCCCGTGCCTAATACGCCTCTCATTCCCTCTTTCCCTCACTCCCTTGGCGTGTTTTATATGTACCCCCCCCCCCCTGCCTCTCTCTCTCTCTCTCTCTCTCTCTATTTCTGTCCATTGGCAAGAACAAAGTGCCAACGGTAATAACACTGCCGATCCAACATTGGTGAGATCATAGAGGTGTGGGTGAGATAGATAGATGTGTGTGTGTGCGCTTGAATGTGCGTAAGGGTGGGAGGGCGAGGGCGAGGGGCCACCAATCAAAATGCGAGGCGCACACTTGTGCCTGGAATACTTTATAACTTTCACTTGGGAGGGGTAGCAATTATCACAAATGCTCAAAAATTATGATGATATCATGTATGTATTAAGATATGGAAGAAAAGGTTGTTGGTGTATCTTTCATGTATTGTCCTGCGCCAACCCGTTGGGAACCTTCTTTCACTGCGATGATTAACGATATAACTATGTTTTGGGTCCTATTCAGACTTGGAGCCTCCACCGTCACCGTTTGGTAATCTGACCGGTGTGAACGGCGCCAGCCAGTTCTCCTCGGGCAATTTCTACAACGACTGGAAGAACTTAACACCAAAAGCCGAGATGGACATGACGGAGACGGAGACGGAGGCGGAGGCACAGGATAGTCGACAGAGGCCGGGGGTCGGGATGGTGTGGCGGAAGATGTCACAGCAAAACTTTGGACTTTGAAGAGTAAAAGGCATTTTGACAAAAACGCCTCGACTTTATCGCCCAATTGGCGTAGAGACGCGATTTTAAAAAGCACCAACAAGTGCAGGCTTTCTATGAACAATTTGAGGTACTTTCAAAATATTCGAAGACCGTGATATTTGGTATGACTTTTAAACTTTTTTTATCATTTTATTAGAAGTATGGGAAAGCTTTTATAATGTACATTATTATTTCACACGCGCGCGCGCACACGCACATGCAAACTCACTGAGCAGGAAACTTGACATCATAATTATTGTCTCGGTACATCTGTAAGATTGGTGCTTACCCGCTATTTTGGGAATGAATAGGTCATTCCCCATGTTCCCGATCTCTCAACTTTTTTTAAATTCTTCATCTCTCTGCAGCCGTAGAGATGGAGGAGAAGCGAAGTGATGAAAAGCTGGATAAAGAAGGACGAACAGGAGTATGAGGAGTAGAGGGGAAAGGAAGGATGGGATGTGAAGATAGTAGCATTAGAGTCTTCCTTCAATGATGATTCCAAGAAAAGGACACCAAAGCAACTCATTTGCATTAACATTTTATATTTTAGTGTATAGACTACACGATTGAATTTTATTTTCCTTCACAATATATCAAGTATCTTATCATATTTCTTAAAGTTGCTTACTTTTAATAACGTTTTGCGTCAAAACATTAAGTAGACTGATAGCTTGTCGACTATTCATTGAAATTCATGGCGATAATCAAACGTAATATTTCGCAATGTTAATTTAATATAATCCTGTCATCTGTTAGAGTTCAGTGTTACGACAGTTTATTTTAGCGTTGATCTCGAAAACATGTCATATCTGTTATATGCGCCTCGGATCATACAGGTTTCTGAGATCACTCTGTGCCCATAGATTTAACCAAACTTCTCATAGCAGCCAATATGGGTTAAACATAATGCCGACAGTAGCTCAGAAAGCTCAGAATCTGGTTTATATCTGCAGTAGGTATTTAGTCTTTCGCTGTGAGTAGTATTTCTCTCTTTAAAGATTTATTTAATTCGTGCAGATTTTGTATTCATGGCTGTGTGTCACGTATGTATATTTCCACTGAAGAGCACAACAAACAAGATGTATAGGCATTATAAAGACTAGGCCTATATCTTTTTATTGCTTTATTGAACGATCATTTTTTTTTATTCAAACTTGTAGATACAGACCAGCTGCTAATGTTGACCACATCTTATGTTATCCTGCAGTGGTATTTCTATACATGTTTGGCTGAACAATGAACATGCCAACAACATCAACTTCGGATATTAATCAATTGGAGTCGATAGCTGACACCAGCAGCCCCTTTATAAACATGATAAAGGGGAGTCCAAGGAAAACAGGCAAAACAGTTTTCTTCGCTACTAGATGCTCATACATGTATGATAATGATCCTTCGAGTGCCAAACAAGCTCCCACTATATGGGTTTTGTATGTTTAACTTTTGCTTTGCAAAAACGCATGAATAATGCTGCCATACTCTGACAAAAAAGAGCAGCTCACAAAAGAGACTTTTCTTGTAAATGAACAAAATGTGTTTGTCAATTACATTGGAATCAGTGCAACACCACAGATTGAATATCTCGCAGTAAGATGAACATTTCTTGTCCAGAATTTGCCTGTATGTAGGGAATGCTGGGTGCAGTCTAAGAATACCAATAACCCAGATTTTAGGGATTTGTCACTTGCTTCCTTTTGTCAGAGTAGGGTATAATGCGCGTGGAAGGAGAGTGGTTAACTGTCTGCATGCAATATGAAAGACCACTTCCGTTATGCTAATTTTATGCACGTCTCTCAAACAATGAGTTACAAATGGTAAACCAAAAGCTTGTCCGAGGTTTGTCCGAGAAGCAACAACTTATACATTCAGAGTGCATTCCAGACATTGAAACTAACTCACTAGATACAGCTGATTGTCATAACATGTTACTACACTGATGGGGCGAAAATTGTGAATGCACTACGAAAACGGCTTAATAGTGCAATTCTCATTGGACTTTAAAAAATCTCGAAGTTAGGTGATAGGCCTTTATAGGGACAATAGGACCATTCGGCTTTTGGTACGGTCGCTAGGCAACTTTAACTCTAACTTCTCGAGTTTTCTAACTTCTCGATTTGTAAAGTCCAATGAGAATGGTACTATTGTTTTGTTTTGTGACGGGAGATATTCAGTGAACATGGAAGAAATGGGAATTCCCCTAAAAGTGTAAACGATGTACACATTCCACAGTCTTCTTCAGAACAATCATATAAAGTTTATTGTTATAGCGCGAGGAAGCATCCAGTCATGATGATTTTTTTTCTCTTGTCAACAAAATACCAATGAGTAATTACTGTTTTTGCAAAATAAAATGTTTATCAACCAATCGTATGGTAGACGCTACATGTAATGTAAGTGGTAAAAACTAATATATTGACATTGTGTGAAACTGTAAGACAGTATTGCTGATCAAAAGTGCCATTTGTTTAACGTTTGTAATTATAATCTCAACAGCAATGAGAAAATGAACAAGAGTTAATTATACATTTTAAACATCATACGGAATGCATATTTTGTTGCTTATTGGCTAGAGGCCTGACGTGCCTGGTGCTAGAAATAAAGACATGATTTATCAACTTTTCACATATCACATCAATCACGAGTTCTCAAGATTACTTATGGTATTTTTAAAGTACGTTTCCAACGAGAAGAGAGAGGTGGATTGAGTGAGAGAGAGAGAGAGAGAGAGAGAGAGAGAGAGAGAGAGAGAGAGAGAGAGAGAGAGAGTGTGTGTGTGTGTGTGTGTGTGTGTGTGAGAGAGAGAGAGAGAGAGAGAGAGAGAGAGAGAGAGAGAGAGAGAGAGAGAGAGAGTATGAGAGAGAGTATGAGAGAGTATGAGAGAGAGAGAGAAAGATAGAGAGTATGAGAGAAAGAGAGAGGGGGAGAGAGAGATTAAAAGTGTGTGTGCATGGTGTCTTGGGGATAGGTTGGTGGCAAAACTATAAAAAAAAAAAAAAGGCATTTTTGTAATATTATTACTTTGAGACTGAATTACAGCTTAAATCAAGCTGAATTTGACACATCATAAAGTCATAGGATGTCAAATGTTTTCTAAGCAGGTTTCATGACATTTCATCAAAAATTATTTTTGTCGTAATATGTTGAATATTTAATGAGATTTTCACTTTTGGACAAATTTGAACCTGCAAATTTGTGTGTATCAGATAATTAATCCGGAAGGCAACAATGACAATCTGTCATCCAGCGGGGGGACATGCGTGATGCACAAATGTCATTTCTTATTGCATCTGGCGCCCGCTAGTGTCGAGGTGACAAGAACAATTCGCCGGGTGAGCAATTGATTGACAAATTGCAAACATGATTGCATGCAGATACGTTAAGTTCTTTCGACTTATGTGCCTTCGTGACAAGACCTCTTATGTATTTCCGTATCAAATCACAAACTCTTGTGGTAAGTAAGCTTTGAGAGTTACACGTTGCATGATGATTTGTCTGTTCTCGTCTTGCCCCTGTCGCTTCTTCACCGCGACAATTCTTTTAGTCCCATTCATAGGTATACATGTATGTGTGGTCTATAAATCTCACGTTGCCCTAGTCCACTCCTAGACCAAAAATTCAGTCTCTGTACTGTGTAGGACGTTGGATCCGCTGAGATTGCATCTGGCTCCTCTGAACGCCCTCGAAAAAAGGAATTTCGATCAAAGAATGCCCCGAATGAGACGGTTATTCCTGTCTAACGTTACCCCTTCTCCGGCGTGGCCGTGGGATAGACCGGAATAACCGTGTCATGATTTTGGGGCATTCTAATAATGGAAATTACATTTTTGGACATACCGATATTTACCATTTAACCTATGCGTTTGATATTTTATTAGACACATAATTTTACACACATATCACTATGAAAAGAATGTATTTCTTCAAAGAACATAAAAAACGCAATTTATGAAAAAAGTAGTGCACAACATATTATTGGAGAACACCTCGCATGTGATGTCACAAAATCAAAACAAAATCAAAACGCATTTAAATCAAATGCTAGTAACTTTCTTTTCCTTTGACTGATTTTTGTCAAAACTTCACTGATATATTTCTTTCATGTGTCTCCTTTTACTGAAATCAAATAATTTCAGGGTTAAATATGTCTTTAAGATTTTATGGTAATGATCAAAATTGTAAAGTTTTGAAGTTACTATGTCAATATTTTCAGGCAAGTTAAACAGAAATTTATTAAAATACACAGTGACCTAATACTTTTCTGAAGCAGAAAGTTACAAAATTCAATAAACTTTAATAGAACTTTTCAATCGGCATTAATTCCACCAACGCGCACTCAAAATGTGCAATATTCTACTATTTTCACATTGCGCACAGTTGATGCCATCATAGTAAATGGTAACTGTCATTGTAACATTGTTCAACATCCAATCAAAATTTAAGGCTTCCATAGCAATTAGCATAGCATGGCAATAGCATAGCAACAGCATAGCAAATCCATTTTTGCAACACGGCCCTGAACTGTTGTTTGACTCTGCGACTGGCTGAATTGCAGGATGACGTGACATTTCAAGTGGTATGCCCTTATGACTGCAGAATCACAGCAAAATCATGACATCCTTGAGGTATAAAGGAGTAATACTTTTGTCTGTTGTTTTCTTATACATACAGGAGGGAGGGTTGGACCTGGTTCTGGCAGCCACATAATTGTGAGACGGAAACATGGCAGTGGAAGAGGGAGCAGAAGAGGGCAACCAAGTATCATCAAAGAGCATGCCACAAAGCTCAAAAAACCCACAGTGTCCCCTTTGCCCACATCAGCAAGTGATGTCGGGGATCATCAAGGGACAGCAGAACAAGATGATCGCAGAGCAGGGGTGAACACAGGTCATGTGAATGAGTTTGACTCTCAGTACTTTAGCAGTATTGTTGATGAGAAGCAATCAGATTTCGCAGCTCAGGCACCTGACAGCACGGACCATAATGCGTTGGAATTTGAGCTACCAGTGACAGATCATCTTTCAACACATCGTGAAGAATCCCTCAATGAATTTGACTCACAGTATTTTTCAGAGCTGAAACGGACGGCCCGAAGCCGTGGTAGGCCTGCCAGATTGGAAAAACCTAGAGAGAGTACGTCACAGACTGGCAGTCATAATCAGCCAGGGAGGAGTATACGTGGACATTTCATGTTCCATGACATAGACGCACAATTCTTTGATGACATTAACTTGAGCTTTGTCTATGAACATGAAGGCGGTAAGAATGGGAAACTGGAGGAGGAGGACTCAAATGAATTTGATCGACAATATTTTGGGAATGAAAGCATGGGGTCCACCCTGGTAAATCAAAACCAATCGTTGGAAAAGAATGAAAGGTTTATTGACACCTCTCGCAGTGAGGAGGACATGTTCAAGCAGTATCATTTGAATCGTAGAGAGGATGCAGAGGAGGGGTCACATCGTCAGGTGAAACGTAGTTCAAATGGCGAGAAAGGTTTTAAGGTTCATGAGAAAGCTTCAAACTACAAAGAAGTTCCTGGAGATGAGTTTGGAGATCACCGGGAAGTCCATGTGATCACAACCCCAGAAATTGACCCTGCTGTCCTGGACATGATGCCTGCTGAGCTGAGAGGAAAGCTGATTGCCAACCGGATGTGGCACGAGAGGAAGGATGAACTGAAAGTTGGCAACCACAATTTACAGGATCTGGAGAGCGGTGTGGTCTCTGCCTTGGAGAAGGTCAAGAAGAAACGTAACAAGAAGAACAGGTCAAAAGTTCTGAAGGCCTTTGGAAGTGAAGATGAGGACATACCCATCAGCAATGTTGCTTGCTCGGGGTGCGGGGCGTATCTGCACTGCAAGGACAACACCAGACCTGGGTTCTTACCGAGGGAAAAATTTGTCGAACTGGATCCGAAGAAGCCCTCTTACAATGAGGTTTGTCAGAGATGCTGGTACTTGATCCACCATCAAACTGCCCTCAATGTCAGCTTGCCCGAGGAGAACTACTTAGACATCATTAAAGCCATCCGCAAAAACCGAAAGGCCCTCATCATCCTAATGGTTGACCTCCTTGACTTCCCATGCAGCATCATCAAGGACCTCAAAACCCAGATCGGATCGTCAAGACCATTCATCATCGTCGGGAACAAGCTTGACGTCTTGCCTCAGGATGAGCTCAAGTACCAAAAACGGATCAAGGCTCATCTCTTGTCATCATGTATTGAGATGGGAGTGTGCAATGCAGACATGGTGAGGTACGTTGGACTCATCAGCGCCAAGTCTGGGTATGGCATCGAAGAGCTGATCAGCAAAATCTATTCGTTGAGACCTGCCAGTGGAGATGTGTATCTTCTTGGTGAGTTTGCTAAACGGTTTAATCATTATGTTAGTAAATTGCGGGGAAGATTTCTTGTGTATTAGTAATGCAAATCTTTTGAGTGATTTCCCTTAACAATTCAATATTTCATTAAAATATGTGTAGGCTTGGGATTTTTTTTCGAATCCCTCTTTAGTGTAAAATGCTAACAGATAGATAATTATTTTATGAATTAAGAATTTAAAAGAGTATAGTCGTTTCCATGGGCATGTGGTCTTTGGGGAAACGTTCTGCCCACTGTACGGGTTCATGATAAAATGACACATACAGTGAAACCTGCTGTATCCGTCATCTTTATAGAAAGATAATAGTATAAGTTTCCCTTTTAAAAAATGTTTATTATTGAAATCTGTTTTAAAGAATCCTGTACATAACGACCATATTTCTTGTTCCTTGAGTGGTCTCAATATACAGATTTCATTGCATTGGAATCATCTATCCAGTCTCTCATGTAATGGTTGATAATCCTGACTAATGTGTCATTATTATAAGCTAAGTGTTAGCCTGGTGGAGAGTGTCGCAGCCCAGCAAGCTGTAGATACAGTCCTGCATGGTCCTCATTCTTGTTGCCTATTTCTAGCCAATTGATCAGCCAATCTTATTACTGCAGAGGGAAACAGCAAAACAAAGATTGTATCATTTGTTGTTTCTCCACAATGCATTCAATTCTTTGAATAAACTCTCCACTCACTCTCTTTCTGTCATGTCCTGCAGGCACTGCCAACGTGGGGAAGTCGACCCTGTTCAACGTGCTGGTGGAATCGGACCTGTGCCAGGAGCGTGCCGCCTGGCTGATGGGGCGGGCCACCGTGTCCCGCTGGCCGGGCACCACCCTCAACCTGCTGCGCTTTCCCCTGCTCCGCCCCTCCAGGGAGCGGCTGGCCCTCCGCTCCGGTCGCCTGGCCGAGGAGAGGGCCAGCCAAGCAAAGGAGGAGGCCAAGCAAAAGGCGGAGAAGGAGAAGAGAAGGGGGGCCCAATCAAAGAATTTGGAGGAGGAGCTCAAAGACGTCAAGATAACCGAATATGTCACAGGTTCGTGCTGCCGGTTTGTTGATATTAGTGGAAACAATAGATGATGATATGTTTAAAAACATTCTGAAATTAACTTATTACAAATACATATTCCAATTTGCGGATTTCAAATTGCAATTCAAAGTGGGAGTTGACTGCAGGACAATTAACAGTTGGAGCCCAAAGACATCAAGGTTACTGAAGATGTCGCAGATTCTCATGGGGTGTCATTGGGAACAAGAGATGACGTGGCTCAATAACTTTGTGATACTAGCCAATCTTTACAAATAGCTATTTTTCAGGTCTGAAATTGCAGATTTGACCTTCATAAATAAACCATTATTCCATTCAGAAATGTTAATGAAAACAGTATTTTTAAAGGTTTTGTAGCAAAATTGTACATCAGAATGAAAGATCTCAAATTCTCAACCCACCAAGTGTTAAACATATTTTTATGTAATACATCTAAATGTTCATATATCAATAGGAATGTGTGACAAAAATATCATTTCTTTTGCAATAAATGCACAAACCAACATACAAATGACACACAAACACAGACTTATAAACACAGACATACACACACTTGCAGTCACAAACAGGCATAAAGTTGCACATCGTAATGGATATAAAATAGACTGTCAAACACAAACAATATGAGGTTTGATTCACTCACAACTGAAAGTCGTCCTCTCTCTTTCCCTCTATGTCCGCTTTGCAGGGAGCGTTGCGCGGACCACCAAGTCGGTACCCGATGAGAACGAAGAGGAGTATCTCGCCAAGGGGGAGGAGGGGGAGGACGACCCATTCAGTCTGAAGCTGGCTGCCCCACAGATAGGCACGAACCGGACCAAGAAGTCCCGAGCAGGGAAGGAGAGGGGCACCGTTGTCTACAACCCCGAGGACGTCAAGTCAGCAGGGTGGTTCTATGATACCCCCGGTGTTATCTACAAGGATCTGGTGATCATCTCAGTATTCTCATGAGACAAGGAGAGGCATTCATTTAACACCATAACACACCTGAAACCTACAGATTGGAGCAATGTTATTGCGATAAGCCTAAGTCAGTGGATACAGGCACATATGCATGTAGTTCAAATGTGCCATGTGAGTATTTTGTCACAAGTAATGTAAACAAATCCTTTAGAGTAAAATTTTATCAGGCACAGGAATGGTGAATGCTATTCTGACTGATTGGGGGGGGGGGTTCACTTTGATATTGATTATGCTACTCGGTATGTCAAACTAAAGTTTGAGCTTCATGCCATGTTTTTGAATGAAATATGAATGATTTTGTAAACTATGCCTCTCATTTGCAAAAATTATGATTATTACAAAATTGAATTCTTTTTTTCCTTAAAAAAAGGGCTGCACTTGGCACACTTCTCCCCCCAGTCAAAACTTGCTCTCAAAAAGCCCAGTCACAGGTACAGTTTAAGGCATGTTTATCTGAACCGTCTCATTACCATAAGTGCATGAAATAACTGATTAATCAATGAGGTTCTCCAGGCTAAAGGAGTAAATATTTTAATTTTTGTCAGGTGCTGACATCGTTGAGCGATGAGGAGCTGAAGCTCGTGGTCCCAAAGAGAGGAATAGTCCCTAGGTCTCTGATCCTGAGACCAGGCCAGACCTTCTACCTAGGTGGACTAGGTCGCCTAGACTACATCCAGGTAAGATGATCTTCTCTCCTTAAAACTTCAATTATAGTCCATGGGTCTGTTGTCCTGAAACCAGGCCAGACCTTCTACCAAGGTTGACTAGGCCATCTAGAGATTTTGATAAGTTTAATAGAAAGAGCGAGGTTATAATGATTTATTCTCTCACGAAGAGAACGATGGCGACACCAAGAGCAAAATCATGCATGGGTGAAAAATTTAAAACCAACCTCAAGACGTTTTGTTTTCTTGAGTCTTTTATTAATACATGTATTTATGTCCCTCTGCTCTTCAGAATAGCGTAACTAGAATGATGGCGCATTGCGAATCGGTAAAATCATCATTATTATGACATGTACATTAGTTTCTGCCCATTTTCTTTATTAATCAGGGCCAGGACTCGGTATACTTTACTGTGTTCTCCAGCAATGCACTGCCCATCAAGGTCTTGGCTACAGAGGAGGCTGAGGAGGTCTACACACAGAAAGCAGGCTCTAAATACTTTGTGGTAAATCAGATTTTTTTTCCAATCCAATCTTTTTTTATGCCTCCGCCACGAAGTGGCCGGAGGCATTATGTTTTCGGGTTGTCCGTCCGTCCGTCCGTCCGTCCGTAAGTCCGTCCGTCCGTAAGTCCGTCCGTCCGTAAGTCCGTCCGTCCCGTCCGTCCCGAATCTGTTTAGGCAATATCTTGAGAACTGTTAACCAGATTTGCTTCAAACTTGGTACATGTATGTATTGCATGAAACTAATGAAGTGTGTAAAATTGGGGTCAAATCTGATTGAGGTCAAAGGTCAAAGGTCAATGAACTTTGTAAAAATTGCCCCAAAATGACCTTTTCCACAATAAATCCAAATCCAAGCATGCAATTCTCATTAAACGTGGTACAAAGATGGATCACTACTTGGAGATAGACTGGTGACATTTTTGGTAAAATTCCTGAAAGGTCAGAGGTCAAAGGTCAATGAAATTTGTGAAAATTTGCCAAAAATTGACCTTTTTCACAATAAATCCAAATCCAAAGATGCAATTCTCGGTAAACATGGTACAAAGATAGATCACTACTTGGGGATAGACTGGTGACATTTTTGGTAAAATTCCTGAAAGTTCAGAGGTCAAAGGTCAATGAACTTTGCCAAAATCGGCTAGAAATTGCCCCAAACTTTAAATTTTTCCACAATAAATCCAAATCCAATGGTGCAATTCCAACCAAACATAGTTAAACGATGGATCACTACTTGGGGGTAGACTGGTGATATTGTTGGTGATATTGCTGGAAGGTCAGAGGTCAACGGTCAATGAACTTTGCAAAGATTGATATTTTTCACAATAAACCCAAGTCCAAATCCAATGGCGCAATTCTAACCAAACATGGTACGAGATGTATCCTTTCATGGAGGTAGACTGGTGAAAGCTTGGGTAAAACTCCCGAGAGTTCAAAGGTCGATGAACTTTGCCAAAAATTAGCTAAAAATTGCCCCCAAAGTGATAAATTTCAAAATACATTGTATATCCAAATCCAATGGAGCAATACCAACCAAACATGGTGCAAAGATGAATCACTCCTGGACTAATGAAATTTTTGGTGAAATTTCTCAAAGGTCAGGGATCAAAGGTCAATGAACTTTGCCAAAATTGGCTAAAAATTGCCCCCAAATAGATATTTTTCACATTGAATCCAATACTAATGATTTAATTCAAACCAAACATAGTACAGAGATGTATCACTTCATTGAGGTAGACTGGTGAAGTTTGGGTAAAATTCCTGAAATATCAAAGATCAATGAATTTCACCCAAATTTGGCTAATTTTAAATAAACTTGATACAAGGATGGATTTAGACAGACTGGTTAGATTGGAAGGCAAAGAAGTAAGAGGTCAGAAGTCAATGAACATTGCCCAACTTGGCTAAACTTGAAAAAAACAGAATGTGATATTTTCATTTCACATAGGAGCAATGGTGCATTGCCCACCAAACATACACATTTTCTGAGAATAGCAAAGAGGCGGAGGCATATTTATCGACTGCGTGGCAGTCGAATTGCTCTAGTTTCTCACTCGCTCTCCAAAGGAGCTCTTTTCAGAGTTCTTCCAAACGGAATGAGTTAACCTCCCACAAAGAATACTCTACTCTTGCTGTCTAATTGCTCTATCTGTTTTCTTTTCTTTCTCACTCGCCCTCTATGCAGCTAGTTTCAGTGCTATTCCAAAAGGAATGAGCTGGCGTGTCCAAAAGAATACTCTACTCTTACCATCTCTTTTCTTCTATCAATTTTTTTTCTTTCTCACTCACTCTCCAAGCAGCTCTTTTCAGAAAGGAATGAGCTGACCTGTCCCAAAGAATACTCTTACCATCTCTTACCGTTTCGAACATTACAAAATGTGGTGAACAGAAACAGACCATTGACACAGCAGATTGACGAGTTTAAGAAAAATCAGACGTGTAACAAATGTATTCATTTTACAAAAAAATAGCCCTGTAATCTAATTTCGCAAAGTGTAGGCAAAGCATTATTTATGCACTATCAATTGTGTGCAAGAAGGTCAATGTACATTTAGTATGTTATACATGGACAATTGGAGTTGCCCATGCAAGGTAAGGGGTAGCAGTGGTAGTGATTAGGGCTTCTTGCTGCCTTCAACTCCAGGTCCAGAGTTTGTTTAAATTCAAGGATGATATCATTTTGAGATTGTTCCTTTGTGGAATCCTGAAATCAAACATACATAGGAAACCATGGAAATGCAGAATGATATTCCTACATTGATTACTGGGCCCAAAGTCCTCCCGCCTGCTACATGTTCCCTTCAGGCCTCGTTCCGCTATCGTGATTTGAACCCCAATCTGTTAGGATGTATTAAAATGGCAGAGAACAGCATTAGCATTAGAGGTCGTATATAAACGGCAGCATCACAGCATGCAGCATGGTGAGATGGGGGACAAATCAGGTAGTTTTTACTCTTTTGAGATTGGCAAGAATTTTTGAACATATTCAATACTTCATTTAGATCTTCCTGATCAAAATGGATATTGCAGCACAAGCAGGAAGAATGTAATGACGGCGTAAATACAGGGGAGTGACTGTAAGATCGGTGTCAGAACGGGACATACACTGTTGTGGTACAGCTCTGCCCTGATTTTAAAAACTCTCTCTTCACGCTCATACTGCTTTCCATTGAGTGGGTAGAGTGGGATCGAAATCATGATAGTAGAACGGTGCCTGAACACATTTGGTCCAGATCGGCCAATTGTGATACTCGATCCTCCTGAATTGTAGAAATATCAAAAATTGTAATGAGATCAGCACAGTGGAACGGGGGCTTTAAATGGTCAGAATTAAGGGTATGATATGTCTGAACTCCCTTAAACCTTTCTGCCAATCTGTTTTGATGTGAAGCAACTTGGGTTTAAGAATTTGCTCCAAATTACAAATGAATTGTTTTTCTCCATGGATAAACTTACCAGACAAGAGCCTTAAAGAAATGTAAGAGATAAATGTAGTATATTAAGTGCACATTCTTTTCAAGTAACTCTCCCAAGTAGTCGAAGCCATTAGTAATCCATCATTGAAGATGGTGTCTATGCAATAGTTAATAACATGACTCTTATTAACCATCTGGTTTATGGATATGTCATATTGATTCTCTTTTTCAGAAATATTTGCAGTATCTCTGTTTCATCTTGGTCAAGTCTTGAGCTCCTTCAAACCTTTGTGTATGAGGGAAAATGCTGCTCTATTGGATTTGTGTGTTTTACTTGAGCAATAATGCATGAATAGCGCAAAGAGAGTTAAGGTCTCTATGAGCCCGTTTACACTGCAGACCCAATCTCGGGCCGGCCCGAGGCCGGCCTAAATTGCGGTACTCGGTACCGCAATTTTGTGCGTTTACATTGCCTACCCGGGCCGGCCTAATTATGTAAATATTTCGCCGGTCGCGGCGCTCTGCATGTAAACAACGATTAAATTTGTACTGCACTGCTGACTGCGCGGCAATTATTTTATAAAAATAAGTAATTAAAAGATTATCTTACTGCAGATTTTCAACAAAGAATCCGGATTACTCAACGAAATTGATGTTTATCCAGTTTTTCGATGATCATCTTCACTATTTGTAAATTTCGCGAAGTGATTGATGAAAAACGCTACGAATTCGATGAGGAAAAACACTCACATCACACGTGGGAAACGTCATATCATCTGACGTAACGATCGCTGCGAAAAGCGGACCCGCATTTGGTACCGCATTTGGGTCAGCGTGCGTTTACACCAAAATTAGGCCGGCCTCGGGCCGGCCCGAGACATTCTCCAGAGGTGGTCCAAATGCGAGTCCGCATCGGACCCGCATTTGGGCTCGCATTTGGACTTTCGTGCGTTTACATCTAAATTTGGGCCGGCCTCGGGCCGGCCTATTGCTCAGTGTAAACGGGGTCTATGTTTGATTTCTTTTCAGGTGCCCCATGGAGGCCAGGAGCGAATGGAGAGCTTCCCAGATCTTCTCCCCACTGACTTCTCTCTTCGAGGGCTGGGACGTCATATGAGTCTTGCAGACATCCTCTTCTCATCTGCAGGTAAGCATTCTTTAGATATCATTGCAGACAACAGTGATTGCTCATCACAGTCATTTTTGTTATTCCTGCCCCAATGAGCAATTCGCTCATTGACAGTGCAACTAGGGGAACAGAAATATTGATTTATGGGTGCTATTTTTCAAGCGTGATGTCAAAAAGAAAATACTTTTGAGAATGATTAACATTTATTTTTGTTATTTTTAGTGCTTGTTTTTTACATTACTAGCTGAATATTGTTCGGGGGGGTTACTGTAGTATAGCAAGTCTACTGATGTTTCTTCTTCTCTAGCTTAGACACAACTGTTTTAAAGCCCCTGTTTTGGATGGTTTGTAAGAAGTATTTTTGTGGTCAGTGAAGCTGTCAAATTGTCTCATACTCATTTCCATCTCCTACATTTCCATCGCCTGGTGGTTCCTTTGCTCTTGTGTCTCCCATCTGTCTGTCTGTCTCTCTCTTGTTCTGTTTCCCCCTCTCTCTCCCTCACTCTCTCTCTCTCTTGCCTCTCTCTCTCTCTTCTCTCTCCTCTCTCTGTCCCTCTCTCTGTCCCTCTCTTCTCTCTTTCCTCTCTCTCTCTCTCTCTCTCTCTCTCTCTCTCTCTCTCTCTCTCACTCTTTCCCTCCCTCCCTCTCTCTCTCCCCCTCCCCCCCCCTCTCTCTCTCTATCTCCCTCCCTCCCTCCTCTCTCTCTCTCTCTCTCTCTCTCTCTCTCTCTCTCCCTCTCTCTTTCTCTCTCTCCCTCCCTCTCTCCCTCTCTCTTTTTCTCACTCTGTCAATTAATCAGACGCTGCAACCATAACATAGATCAATGTCTCGACCGGTTAGCATGATATAGCAGATATAACCATCTACAAAATTGTGATCTTACTATTTTGAAGAAAATGGTTGAAATTGGTTAGAGTTGATGTCTTCATATCAACATTAAAAATATATTTTCTCTCTTTGTCTCCCTCTTACCCTTATTCCTCACCACCTCCCAGGCTGGGCAGGGATAACTGCCAACAAGGATATGGACCTCCAGCTCCGGGCCTTCACCCCTGGTGGTCAGGGGTGTATCCTCCGCACCCCTGCCCTCTTGCCCTACGCCTTCTCCCTGCGAGGTCCCAGGAGGTCGCGATCCTCACCCTTCTACAACATCAGCAAGCAGAAGCTCTTGCAGTACAGTGCTTGATCCTACACCCTTTAGGGGTCAGGGGTGTACCCTGTGCACCCCTACCCACCTGCCCTTCACCTTCTCTAAGAGAGACTATAGGAGGTCCTGATCATCACCCTTTTACAACATCAGCAAGAAGAAGCTCTTGCAGTACAGTGCTTGATCCTACACCCATAGGGGTCAGGGGTGTGCCCTCCTCACACCAGCCCTTTACATACCGCCTTCTCCAAGAGAACCCCTAAAAGGTCCCGATCCTCACCCTTCTACAACATCAACAAGAAGAAGCTCTTGCAGTACAGTGCTTTATCCTACATCCTTTGTGGTTTGGGGTGTAACCTCTGCACCCTTACCCACCTGCCCTTCACCTTCTCCAAGAGAGACTATAGGAGGTCCCAATCCTCACCCTTCTACAACATCAGCAAGAAGAAGCTCTTGCAGTACAGTGCTTTATCCTACACCCATAGGGGTCAGGGGTGTACCCTCCTCACCCCAGCCTTTTACCATCGCCTTCTCTAAGAGAGACCCTAGGAGGTCCCGATCCTCATCCTTCTACAACATCAGCAAGAAGAAGCTCTTGCAGTACAGTGCTTGATCCAACACCCATAGGGGTCAGGGGTGTACCCTCCTCACCCCAGCCTTTTACCATCGCCTTCTCCAAAAGAGACTCTAGGAGGTCCCGATCCTCGCTCTTCTACAACATCAGCAAGAAGAAGCTCTTGCAGTACAGTGCTTGATCCAACACCCATAGGGGTCAGGGGTGTACCCTCCTCACCCCAGCCTTTTACCATCGCCTTCTCTAAGAGAGACTCTAGGAGGTCCCGATCCTCGCTCTTCTACAACATCAGCAAGAAGAAGCTCTTGCAGTACAGTGCTTGATCCAACACCCATAGGGGTCAGGGGTGTACCCTCCTCACCCCAGCCTTTTACCATCGCCTTCTCCAAAAGAGACTCTAGGAGGTCCCGATCCTCATCCTTCTACAACATCAGCAAGAAGAAGCTCTTGCAGTACAGTGCTTGATCCTACATCCTTTAGGGTCAGGGGTGTACCCTCCGCACCCCTACCCACCTGCCCTTGACCTTCTCCAAAAGAGACTATAGGAGGTCCTGATCCTCATCCTTCTACAACATCAGCAAGAAGAAGCTCTTGCAGTGCAGTGCTTGATCCTACATCCTTTAGGGTTAGGGGTGTGCCCCTCATATCACCCACGCCCACCAGCACTTTGCCTTCTCTGATTAAACTATTCATGTCAACTCTTTGTGTAATATAGTGTGCAATGATGCGCAGGAGGTATTCATCAGAGCAGAGCTGGACAAACAACATTTAAAGACTATTAAAATTGGTTGAATTATCTTTGTTCATGTATGGAATGAATCATTTTGAAACAAAGTATCCTAGCATATCTCATAGAGAAGAGGTTTATGAGGTCCCTATCTTATAAAGAGTTGCAATTGATCCAAATCAATCGCACAACCAATGACCTATCACTAATGTACACAGTCACAATTTATTTCAATCAGAAGTCAAGTTCTGATCAATCACATTACTTTATTAGACAGGGCCTTACTGTACTTTCCCCAAACCATGCTGAGAAAAGAAATATCAACATGTGTAGGGAAGTAAGTTTTGACATTCTGTGTAATGTGTGTTACACTCAAACTAGCAAGTGAATATTCACTCGATTTGGCCATGCTATCATCAAATCGGCAAATTCTCCTTATATAAATTTTATTTTGCGCTGGTCAGCTTGTTTTACTCTCCGCCTGTGATGGAGCAATGGAGGTATTCTGGTGACACACACATACATACGTGACGCCATGTAGGAAAGATCAGCTGTAAACAAGAAGTTACCAATTGCAGATCAAAATGGTTGCAATTATGCAACAATAAATACCACCAAAAAAAATATTAGCCCCCTTTAGACAATATGGGAGCAATTCAGCTATAGTTTTACGAAATTATATTTCCATTGAGTGGAAAATCACAGAGGGAAAGTTTTTTTTTTCAAATAAATAGATGGATACACAACTTCAGCCAAATTAAAGTAAGGATGCAAAGTCGTGAGATGGTTAAAAGTGTGGGATATATATGACTTCAAACAAAATGCAATGACAATACAAAGGTAAAGAATGAGGATAGAAATGAGTAAATCGGTTGTCTCATGATGTATGCAAACTGGTGTATTGCGACGTTTCGGCTGCGAACTGCTAGCCTTCATCAGGCAATGTGGACTTAGCGCCGTGCTCCGAGTGCGTTATATACCGTCTGTGAGGTTTCTGTCCGGTATCGTTCGGCAAAGAATGTTCAGAATAGATCAGAATGACTGAAAGGAGACATACCAGTGACTAGTTTATCATGTGTACAATAAATGACTTTTGTATATGAATTGCAAATTGATTATTATGTTTATGAAATCGTATTCTCCGACGTTATATGCAAAGTATGGATGGACTTCTAGAATGATATACATTGCAAGATCCTTACATATTCGGCAGATTAAGGTAATAAAAAATATACTGACAAATTTGTTAAGAATTGTCATACAGTACGACTACGAATGAGACTTTGTAAACTATTAAAATTATAAGTAAGTATTGCTTCAGATTGTGAAGTATGATAGAACTTAGAGGCTTCTCTTACATTTGTTCATAGCTCCATTGTCAATAGTGTTCCACAAGATGAACACTATGATGTTGAATTTACCTTGGTATAATTAAGATATTTACCTTCGCATGTACTGCATTGTATGGACCATTAAAACCTCTATAAAAAGCAATCTTCCCTTTTCCTTTTTTTTTCACACCAATTGGTAACAGCTGGTGTGTCACAGATGTGTATTTGTTGAAACAAGCATTATATCAATATTTGCAAAATTGGTAGCAATTTACTTGTCATGGCTTGGCGCCATAATCCTATAAATGGGAAACAATATCAAATTCTTTGTCATGTTATATGTATTTGTGCTCTTGTCATGTCTGACAGCAAGTGTATGTACGTGATAATGCAGAAAACAGTGTTGATGTGTTTGTATATGTGCGACTGAAGAACAAAAAGGTGGAAGCGATGGAAAGAGGAGAAAAGTGGTGAGTGAAAGAGAGACAGATAGAGGGAGAGAGAGAGAGAGGGAGAGAGAGAGAGAGAGAGAGAGAGAGAGAGGGAGAGAGATGGAGGGTGGGAGAGAGAAGATGAGAGAGTAAGAATGATGTGATAGAGGGAAATAGGATGGGATCAGGAGAGAGATAATGAGAGTGGATAAAAAGCAGTGGAATAATAGAGACGCAGGACGGTAGGAGAATGAAAAAGTTTAATAAAAAAAAAGAAAACATGGGAGAAAGTTGGGAAGAAACTAAAAAGATCAGATTGGAGAAAAAGAAAATGTAAGAGAGATATATGAGAAGACAGTAGGTGTAGAGTCGGGAGACACGATTGTAAGTGAGTTTTTCGGGTGCAATTGAAGCAATATGAACTCGGCATATGCGTGGTAATCTGTGTACATACGTGATCAGATTAGCGCCAGCATACACGTAAAATATATCAAAAGCAATATTTCAAGATAAGTGTTCTGAAAATAGACTGATACGAATCATAATACATAGATATGTTAGTACATGTATATCTATTAGCATTTCAGTAATATATTGATGATCAACTTATGTTCTTAGTTAACTCTTGGTGTGCCATTGAGGCATTTGTGCACTGGTAATACACACCATTCCAATAGGGTAGTATGGAGTCTGGCATTGAAGGAGTTAATCAAGTCAAGAGTGAATACAACACGTGTGACTCTTAATGAGACATTAAACGTGTGAACAGTGTAATAAGGCGGTCTGTTGTGGCCAAACCATGCACAGTTATGGTATGCACACGCATGGTGTCATCATCTAGTTATTAAGTAAGCAATTAAGTCAATGCTCAAGAAAGCTTATAGTCTCAGCTAAACCATACTAGCATTTATCATCAATTTATCATCAATTTCGTCAAAATTGTCTTTATTATCTATTTATCATTAGGTGGTCTGTCATAATTGACAGATCAACTATTTATTTATTAAGAACATTCTGTATTATTTATTGATTTATTTTCATTATTTCACCCCACTTTGTGCCATAGAGTGTGCTAAGTCTGAAGGTTTTACACATGATCCATTTTCATAATTACTTATTACAAGAAATTCATATCTATTGAGTTGCTCTTTGATGACGTCACAATAACGTGATGACCTTGAAAATCTTATTTTAACCAGATGAAATTAATGCTAACAAGTGACAACATTTTCAAGTAAAATGATCAATGTGATTATGAGTTATATAATTATTCAAACAGTGGGGGTGAAAGAATCGAAATTATTGAAAAAATGATAATAATAGAAAAAGAAAATTGTAACGGAATTAAGAGTTGACCTGTTCAACGACAGACCACCTAATGAACTTGTACTTTGTAAAGATATCGCAATATGTGCTCTTGTGTGATAGGCATATCCAATAAACTGATAACTAGGTCTATGTCCAAAGGTTCAGCGACAATAAATAGCTCCGAAAACAATCGCCAAACAGTAATTGGTTCCCACAAAGAGGAGGCATGGTATTTAAATAGCAATTGATGTGTTTACTTTTGTGATTAAACATGGGATGGGGTGTAAGTTCGGTATATATTTTGCTATACATCATGTACCTGTTTTCTCTATTCATCTTAATAGCTCCGGGCGGGGTGTGTGTAAATATATGTTATTGTTGTTGTTACGTTGTTATCTTGTGTTGTTGACCAACTATACCAAATTTTAAGCGCGAATATAAATAATATTTTTGTCATCTGATTTTCAATGATTACCTGTATTTTCTAACAGTATCATTTCTATATAACCATTGCATGCATGTCTTCTATCTCTTCTTAACTAGTTCTTCTTCGTTTTCTCTCTAAACTATAACTATGATGGGGATTTACCCTAGACTATAAGCATCTGGCTTTTTGGTATCCCTCCATATTCTCATTTCTGTGCAGTAGAATTTCCTCCTTTTTTTGTGTGAATGTATTATGTTTTTGTTGCAGTTGTAATTTTCAATCCATTTTGCTCATTGTATGTGCTGTTTTTCAATGCTGTATGTGTAATGAAATGAAATGAATGAGATGAATGATTTGAGTTTGTGTACGTTTTTGTCACCTTGCTTGCAGCCAGAGCCAGCTCACATAGAGCTCAATCAATGGCGGATTCAGGAGGCACACCCTCCTGTTTTCGGGATGTGTGAGTGTGTGTATGTGTGTGTGTGGGGGGGAGGGGTAATCACGCCTACATGTCATAACATCCAACAATACTTCAAGAGCCCCCTTTTTTAAATCTTCCGTCGGCGCTCCCTCTTTTCATAAATCCCTGATACGCAGCTAACAGGGCTCAATGATGACATGCACTTATTCAACAACCACCATTCTGAAAAATTTTTTTAAAAAAACTGTACATTAAGCTTTACAATGAAATGTAAGTAGTTCGGCTTACTAGACTGCCCTTGTAAGTCCAATATTTCTACCATGAATCATAAATATAGACTACTAATATTTTACTTGAAGGCAAATTATTTTTTTTGTGCTGGTGCATGTATGCTTTTAAACACACACTACCATGCAGTAAATTATTCACCATACTTGAACTAGATTATTGTGAGTGATGTTGTTGAATGGAGATTTATGGCAGTTTTTTTTCAATCGAGAATGATTATTTAAACGCGCCGGCTTTTAACGTTGTTGTTTCCACTGATGTTGTGTAGCTGTTAGTTTGTTCTGTGTTGTTATGTATATTAATATGCATATTTATATACAGGAAGGCATAAAGTTTCCGGTACTCAGTGATTAATTGAATTTCCCAACTGCTAGCTATCAAAGCTTATTTTATGCATTGTTATCGAGACAGCTACCAGCATTCTAACGACAAAAAACGGGCAGGAGCAAGGGGAGCAGAATATTAATTCAGATTGTAATATGCATATTCATGATAATAATGAGGACAATGAATCGTTTGTGTACACGGTACAACACATGGGCATAGGTGAGTGTCTCTATGCGCTTAAAGGTCCCCTGTCATCAAAATGTATTTCAACTTCTGTTGATGCAACATAATATGTACATAACAAAATCACTAACTGTTCAATGGAAATATGTGCCCAATATTTTAAAATGATTTTTCTTTATTTTTTCTCGGCACTGATAAGCCCCGCCTCCAAAATATCCTCCAACTCAAGATTCCCCCTGTGACATCATCAAAGGTAGAAATTAGCAGGATAATAAGCAGAAATTATGCACAAACTAAACATTGCAATGACTACCTCCACCTGCCCACAAGATCATCACATGTCTTCACACAATACCATCTAACAACCTTTCATGTGGGAATAAATGTTTCCTTATGTCAGAAATGTGCTAGCTATGTGATGCTATTATAAGCACTTGCAGGTAGTCATCGCAATGTTTAGTTTGTGCATAAATTATGTCTATTATCCTGCTAATTTCTACCTTTGATGATGTCACAGGGGGAATCTTGAGTTGGAGGATATTTTGGAGGCGGGGTTTATCAGTGCTGAGAAAAAATATAGAAAAATTATTTTAAAATAATAGGACACATATTTCCATTGAACAGTTAGTGATGTTGTTATATACATATTACGTTGCATCGACAGAAGTCAACATATATTTTGATGACAGGGGCCCTTTAAAAGAAAAGAAAACATAAAGAATAGAAATATGACTAGGAATAGAATATGAATAGATTTATTTTTTTAAATGTCCTACTCAAAATGGATTGTTCCTTATTTCCATAATGATGAAAGCAAATATTGTGTGAGGTGTTGGAATTGAAGGACAATTTTGTTGCTACATCAATGCATCGCCTACTGACAAAATATCACTATTCATCGCAAGAAGTACAAGTAACTACATGTGACTTGTAAATAAATGTACGAAATAGATATCTAGGGTTTGGTGGCATTTGTGCTCAAACTACCTCGATTAGTAGGAAAATGGAAATGATCGTAATGCGGTACATTAACAGCTCACAGCTGACTTGTTTCCGAACTATACCAGCATATCTAAAGTGCAGTCAACTCTGAATCCGATTATAATCATAATGTTGACTGACATGTGACTTGACTGGTTTGGTTTCAATCCGTAATATCCATAATACAGAAAGATGTTTGAAATAACATATTTAGATGAATGATCGCTTAGGCTGGTCCGCGTATGCATTTTGTATAATGTATTGAACGTACATGTATTAGGTAAAACTTGGACTAAACGAAACTCTTTAAATTCTTGATCCATGGACCTTCCGACTTAAGAATATAATGTCCATTCTTATACATGCGATATTCTGCCCAGGGAGAAAGTTGTAAATTACTATTGATAAAGCGCAAGACGATTGTAAGTGGCAATGCGAACGTTATCTATTGACAATATGAAAATAGAATTCATGAGTCATTTTACCATTTTGTCGTTTGGAAAATGAAGGTGGAAATTAAAATTCAATCTGTACATATTAAGACACTCCATTACTGGAACTGCATCTGTCACTTATTCAGTCTAAAATCGGATAAATAGTCAAAGGGAATTTATCTATTTTGTAGTTGTAATAAATTAAATTTAAAGTGTTAAATTAGACAAGTCTAGTGACGTAAGCGTGGGAGAGATCAAACGGATAAATGAAGATCTTTAAAAAGATACATTTACAAGAACCCTGAAAAACTGGCATCAAGATGACTTGAGTTGACCACGTAGACGTTTGCTTACAAACATACGTATGAATGGCAAATGGATGAATATCAAGTAAATAAAAAAGACAAGATTTCCATTTTTAGAAAAACACTTGAAAGCTTGCCCGAAGACGCTAATGTAGACCCATTTGAAATATAATGTCCACACTTACATGACTTATATACATGTATATATATATATATCATTCTCCATAGGTAGAAGTTGGGTGATTTTAGATGATAAAGCGCAAGAAGATTGTAACTGGCAATGCGAACGTTATCTATTGACACTATGAAAATAGTATTTATTGGATATTTCGAGGGTATGATGGATAATCATCAAGTTTGCACTGAGTGTGGCTTGCGAGAGAGTGTAGAGTGTTTGCATTAGAACTACAATGACTGCATATAGTCTGTAGGATAATGGATCGTTCTTGATGCCAAATTGACGTCATTCAGTTTGTTTGGCGTGGTCGATTGGAACAAAGACAAGCTCAGTTATTTGCCAGTGTACATTTATATATGCCTATTGATTAAAAACTCATCTTGTTTTAGACGGAGCCATTGAAATCTAAAAATTGACGAAGAGTTTATTTGGGGATCGCTAAAAGTGTTTTCAATTTCTATGATTTTATCATTTTAGAGAGATTTTTTTCTCGAATATTGTCCATAATTCCAACTATGATCGATGGCTTCATTCACAAATACTTGGGCGGATCATAATAATATTATGAAGGGCAAGGACCATTTGAATGCCGCAGTTATTTAAGACAGATTACTATCAATAAAACAACTATTGCACAAACAACTCTTTTCAGAGCTAACTTCTCACAAAGAGAATGCATTACTCTTTAGTTTACAGTGATAAACCAGACAGTCCTTTTGTTAGAGAGTCTGAGTTAATGGTCAGAATTAGCTGCGGATTTTAAAAATACTTTCAAGGTTATTTCAGAAGAAGAAATTTGAATTAATCAGATGGTTATTTAGACCGAAAAAAAAATGTATAGAAACATGGGAATGCCTACAACAAAGAATGGATCAAGGGAAATACAAAATGTGATTAGATTAAGTAAAGGTAGGTTGACCGGCATTAGGCCACGTTTCGCATAAAATGTACATGCATTCAAGTCCCTTTGTCACCGTTGATAAAAGCTTCCAACTAGGCTTCACAGTACAAAGATTAATGCCTAAAGTTAGCCCCATACCGGGCCAGAATTAGTCAATAAGTCATGACTTAAGGGGGCTTAATGCTCCACTGGAGGGGAGCAAGTGATGTGAATTATGACAACTCGGTTTGGTATTCGTTGCGCTTCAGAGGGTAATAATATGTAGGACCATTGTGTGATGGGGCGGGAGGGGGTGGGAGCGGATGGGGGGGGGGAGGTCAACCAATTTAACATTATGGTGTTCATAAACGGACTCGTGTGGTTCAAAGATGTACACATTTGGCTGTGGTGATTGTCTGATTAAGGACGAAGCATACTTCTTTGTCTGAGTACAATTATTTACAGTCAGAGCGCGCAGTATGTCGTTCATGCCCTTCTCTTTTCAAGTAATTTGTTTCTACAAAGCAAGCACAATGACTGGTCAACGTAAAGGTGCTTACAGATTTGATTAAAGGTATATGTAACATATTTTAGAAATATGTGCAATCGTACTTGCACTGATGTGCATACGGTACCACCACATTCTGAGGTGTCATCTCCCACAGAGAATAAGCGCTTGAATGCACATGGAATATAATTCAATAATGATCTGACGTGGGTAAATGGATTTTTCGGTACGAATTTCAAATCTGTACAATGTATAAAAAATGAAAATGATATTTGATATAACATTCTCATGATATGAGTACACCAATAAATTGCTGCTGCTGTGAAACAAAATATTCTGGTTCAATATGGTGCTTATAATTGTACTTGTAACTGTATATAAGTGATAACTTGTTTTGTATCGCATGAACAAACGGTTACGTATGCTTTTATCTCATTAAGTACCAGATAGAATGCTCTTGTCGGTGATACATTGATGGTAGTATATCACTTTTGCAAAAGAATAGAGAATGATATACGAACCATTACATGAACCAAAAGTGCACTTTATTTGCCAAGTCTGATATACGTACCTCTCTCAGTACCAAGCCAGGAAAAAAGTTGACAGAGTGTGATATATTGCACGCACATGCAGTACCTAGAGGGTTAACGCTGACTTTTATATCATCCACAGCATGAAAAACGTTCTGCTGCTGCTGAGCAGTTTTCTTCTCAGGCTCAGCTACTTTTGAAATACAAAGTGAAATTGGAGTTTCAATGTAATCTTTAAAGATAAATGCACACAGTGATTTATCATGATAAACCTGACAAGAAAAGTTTATCTTCAGAGCATTTATGTGACTGAGTCTCTGAGAGTGTGATTTTGTCAGTCCAAGGGTCTTTTGGTACTAGGGTACACTCCAATTTCAAATGATCCGACAAACGCACATTTTAATCGTAAAGCGAAATATAAACACCTGTACTAACGTCACTTTTTAGTTCATTTATTCTTAGGAAAGTGTTTTAATCAATGTAATTACAAAACTTGATATTCAGAAGTTCAGGAAAAAAGATTCACCATCCTTTTTATCCCCGTATTCCAGAAAGTCACAATCAAGACGTGGCTTCTGTGTATGCGTCTCGGCGTGTAAGGCTCCCGTTACCATGGTTACCAACACATGAACGTGCCATTGACGATTTCCTCAAATCCACATATCGGGCCTCCCATCATGCATCAGCCGAAAGTACCTTGAATTATCATGACACTGGCCTACTCTCTATCGAAATGCCAATTAAACACGAACAGGAGCGACGTCGTAAATACCACCAGACCAATCGGAAGCCCTCACAGACACCTTTCAGAGCATTTAAAGCACTCTCTGGCGTGCACCCTCTCAGTCAGAGTGGGGACTCTCTCGAGAGCTATTTACACATTTAGCACATTTCAAGTGTTTGGGAAGTAGGCAGCTAATGTGGTTGTAACGCGCGCGAGAATTACAGATGTTTCTTTATGTTTGTTTCGTTTAGAAGATAACATGGGATGTACATGGACTGCGCGGAATTTTTTTTTCGTGCAGAATTATTTGAAGAGTTGGTTTAACTCTGAAGACTCTGCGAGTGCAACTGAGTAAACTAACATTTAGAAGGGCAAATTTGTATTTGTTGAGCGATGAAATATAATTGAAATCATGTTCATGATAAAGGTTTGAAGGCTAAATGTGTTTTGAACATAAATAATGTCTGATATAAAGTGAAACTGTATGTCACATGTGCTTTAAACGAGAGCATAAACCAAAACTTCAAACTTTAGGTGAAAAAAAACAATTTTGTTAGCATAGTTAGATTATAGTGCCACGATTTCGACAAAACTAGTGAGACCATACAATTACTTTGTTTTATTGTTATCATTATTATTATATTATTATCATCATAACTAGTCGTAGAAGTACTACTACTACTAGTAGTGTTAGTACAAGTAGAAGTAGTAGTAGTAGTAGTAGTAGTAGTAGTAGTAGTAGTAGTAGTAGTAGTAGTAGTAGTAGTAGTAGTAGTAGTAGTAGTAGAAGTAGTAGTAGTACCCAGATATCAACGTAACATTGGGCCAATGTTGGGCCAATGTCACTCAAGATATCGGGCCAACGTCAAAAGCTGATGTAGGACCAACGTTAAAATGTCCATCAGGCCAACATTGTCCCAACATCAGGTTTGAGACGTCGGGCCAACGTTGTTTTTCATTCATCTGGCCAACGCCAAAAGCTGACATTGGCCCAACATTAAAATGTCCACCAGGCCAACATTGGCCCAACATCAGGTTTGAGACGTCGGGCCAACGTTGTTTTTCATTCATCTGGCCAACGTCAAAAGCTGACGTTGACCCAAAGTTAGAATGTCCACCAGCCCAACATTAGCCCAACATCAGATTTGAGACGTCGGGCCAATATTGCTTATTTGAAGTTGGGCCAACATTATTAATTTGATGTTAGGCCAACATTGTTTATTTGACGTGGGGACAACGTATTTTTGTTTATTTTGGGCCAATGTCGTTTGTCTGATATTGTACCAACGTCGTTTATCTGACATTGTGCCAAGGTCTAATTCTGACGTTGGCCCAACGTTGAAATGTCCACTCGCCCAACATTAACCAAACATCAGATTTGAGACGTTGAGCCAACATTGTTTATTTGACGTTGGGCCAACGTTATTGCATTGATGATGGGCCAACACCGTTTATTTGACGTTGGGACAACATATTTTGTTTACATTGGGCTAATGTCGTTTATCTGACATTGGCCCAATGTCGTTTATGTGACGTTGGCCCAACATCGGATTTTAGACGTCGGGCCAACGTAGTTTTTTAGTCAATTATTCAACCATCTAAGAAAAAAAAAGGACTTATAATCTTCTATTACACTAGTTTATTTAATATTCATTTTATATCAATATGTTTAAGTCTTTATCTTATCCTATTCTATCCCTAACCTAACCTAACTTAACTTAGCCTAGCCTCGATTAACTTTCGTACTCCACGGAACACGCACTTTTATATATATATACTACTACTGTGACACACTTCATAAAATATTAGTAAAACAAAAATGATTAGCATTTGTTGTTATTAGTAATGTCTTCACTCAATGAGATGATATTCATTTGAATTGTTTAAGTATCCAAATATTTATTGGAATATATGCTTGAATTTATGTTTTACCTCGTTATATATAGGTTATTAATTCCAAAAAATACAAAATTCTGCTACACATTAATTTTGTAGGCCCAATACATGCATGAATATTCATGAGCATCAATATTATCAAAATGCTTTTCAAAGTAATAAACATGCTGTAACAATTTCGGGAACAGTGATTGTTTTAAGTGATAGTAATAAAGTATATTAATTTAGATTAGGCTTATGATTAGATTTCATTAGGATTAGGATACATGGGATTAGGATTAGTTGATCTTTTAATGACTTCATAAAACATGCAAACGTTGGCCCAATGTTGTTTTAACGTTGGCCTTACGACTGCGACCAGTCCGACCAGATGCCGATATTGGGCCAACGTTACACAGCTAATCATCTAACCACAACGTCGTGCACACTCAAAAAGCGAACGTCAGCCCGGTGTTTTGGGTTTTCAACCCATATGGGTTGAACATGGTATATATGTACCCCAGTAGACCCACATGATTCCCATATCTGCCCCAGATACATTGCTATCTGGGTTCCAATTTCTAGTTTCTTCCAATCACTGGAATTTGTTTTGTTTTGTTTTTTCAACTCTCGGCAAAGCATGAGGGTGAGTGCGCATTATACTTCTAAATGTGCTATTGGTCGAAGGCCGATATTTTAATACATTTTTTAGTCAATTTTACGGGTTGGGCCTGTAATTAGTGATATACTGTTGTTTAATTTTGATTCGCATCATCCCAGCTTATTGTTACTAGAGATAAGGATTGAAAACAAATTAAAATGGATTTCAAAAATAAAAACAAAAACAAGGGGGAGGAAATGTTACGGGTTGCTTACTATAGAGAGATAGAGGGAAAACAACTAATCAAAACAAATTTTTAAAAAAAATCAAAAGATTACACAATGGTTGCCAGGCGTTCAGGTGTCGTGACTTATGGGCCAAATCAATGACCTTTTACCGACTACCATTAGTGCCCTTCTGATATGGCGATCTCGGCCCAAAGCATGTCTCTTCGTAAACTCCTGGAACTCTAGCCGAGGCCCTGACGATTTAGGGGAGGAAACAAGGCTGATCCCAATCACACGGTGCCAAACCGCAAAAATCCTTGAACCTGTATTAGCGTCAGACGAGATTCGAACCCGTGCGAGGCGCACGAGTGTGAGCTTACTGCCGGCGTATTAGACCTCTCGGCCATAATAGCGTCGGTGCTCAACCGAGAGAATTTAGCCGCTACATGGTGTTTGTTTTTATGTTTACATCCCTCCACGATGAATGTTTTAGCGACCCTAAGCTGTGAATGTATCGTGCCCGAAATCGTTCATGAGCATGGTCTTTTGTTATGCGGACATTTCAAAGGGACCCTTTGAAATTTTGTCCACATAACAAAAGATCGTGTCCGTAGTGTCAGTAATACACACAGACCCGTAGTACACACAGAGTCATGACCGTATGTATTCAGAGTACATGTTAAGTTTAATGTGTAGCTTATCGCTGGTTTAACGTTGTAATGTACAACGATGTACAGTGGGTATTAGAATGGTGTTAATCAAATGTTGCATAGCCATCGTACAGGGCTTTTGATTAAGCCGTTTTCGCAATGTATTCATAACTTTGTCCCAAAGACGCTATGATATTCGCCTGTATCTGGTAATTCAGTTTAAACTAGCGGAATGCTTATTAGTTGTTGCTACACTTCAACTTTCCCGCTATCCGCCACATTAAGAGTCATTTCGGACACGCCTGTTTCAATCAAGGATACTGGTCATGTATGACTTTCTGTGCAACTGGTTTGAACCTTCATGCTGATATGCCATTGAGTTTGTTCCATATCTTCTACCACTCTTCTTGCAGAATCGAGAAGATCTTTGTAATTATAAGTTTTAAGCAGTCTCGAACTAAACACCTGAGTCTGCTCTTGCTGCTCTTGTCTGGTGACATTAACATCAACCTACCTGGCCCTTGCGAATAATCCATTTTTCATTTTCGTAATGTATTCACAACTTTCCCTCTTTATACTGCCTTATAACGCGTAAATACATTTACCTATATAAAAAGGGTGTTTCGTGATTCAGTTTCAATGGATGGAACGCAATCTGAATCTATTGGTTGTTGCTACACGGACAAACCTCGGACAAGCTTTGGGGTTACCATTAGTAACGTATTGTTTGAACGACGTGATTTTTTGGTTACATAATGAAAATGGTCTGTTAGTGTGGGGATGTGCATACATTACGAAATTGGTCCATTAAAGAATTAACGTACTATGAATGGACTTTCCTTTGGTCTATGATGACCCAAGCCTCATCAAACTACCAGACTTTCAGGTGTTTTAAACAATACGCTCTATTTCTGATTAGGCATTGCCTTTCTCTGAATAACAAAATAACATCTGTTTTGAGAAATATGTCAACAGTGCAGTCTTCGCTGGGAGTGCATAGCTGATCTTAATGCACTTCTAAGCCATTTTCGTAATGTATTCACAATTTTCCCCCTTTCTGCCTGGTGACTCGTTATTACATTTACATGTATTTCGTGATTCAGTTTCAATAGAGGGAACGCACTCTGAATCTAATTAGTCTTTGCTATGGGGACAAACCTCGGCCAAGCTTTTGGATTACCATTAGTAACGTTTTGTTTGAACGACGTGAATGAAATTTGATTACATAATGAAAATGGTCTGTTAGTTTGGGGATGAGATGGGCCAAATAAGGCCTTTAACACTTTTGTAACAGACCAACAGGAAAATGATGCACATGGACTCATATCATCTGACCTTTTGACCCGTAGATGCCCCGTGACTTCCACATAACCAGATAAAAGGAATATTAAAGTATATATACCAATACATAATTTAAAGTTTAAACATAAAATAGTGAATGTCACCTACACAAGTGAAGACAATAATGATAACAGCAACGAAAAATGATCTTCTTGTGTAAGTTGTACTAACCAATATCTTGTGGTCCTTTTAACCGTACTGCTATATATATGAAAGTGTGTGAAGGTAAGAATAGGAAATAGGATATGAATAGGATAGGATAGGAATAAGTATAGGATAGGATAGGATAAAGTAGATCATTCAAGAACATGCCGAGATTTGCATTGTTCTGAGATAAAGGTAGATCAATATTGGATAAACGATTTTTTGACCGATCCATCATGTTTCATATGAAAGTGTTTTTTTTTTCCGAGGCACTTGTCTCGGGTAGAGGTCTGGAGCCCTCTAACGACGAGACAATGAAGTGCTTTAGATAGCCGGGAGTAATTAGCTGTCGGAGCGTTGCGCACCTGTGACATTGTCACTTCAAGGCATGCACTTTAGGGGAGAAACGTTATTAGTCCTCTGGAGGCATCGCTCTGACTGACGTACGGAGTAACCACGTCATCTCATGTAAATGGGACTTGGAGAGAGTAGACGTAGGGGAGGTGTGAGACGGGTGGCGTTTGGTAGAGCGTCCAATGCACTTCACACGATACGAGACTCGCATCCGTAGATTTATGTACATGCATTTGATTGATGTAGTGTGTTGCTTTCTCTCTCTCTCTCTCTCTTCCTCTCTTCTCTCATCTCTGCCACGTGTGTCTCTCCTCCCTCTCTCCACTTCTCTCACCCTCTCCCACCTTCTCGATCCCCATTCCCCATTCTCTCTGTCTCTTTTTATGCAATGTATATATGTGTGTGTGTGTGTGCCTGTGTGCCTGTGAGTGTGCGTGTGTGTAATGTGTATGTGTGTGAGTGCATGTGTGTGTGTCTTTCTTTGCGTCTGTCTGTCTCCTTGTCTCTTCAATTCCACTCTTTCCTTCTTTCCCTCTCGCTCTGGCTGTCTGTATATTTACACCCTTCTCGCTCTATGTGGATCTTTCATTCTACCCCCCCCCCTCTCTCTCTCTCTCTCTCTCTCTCTCTCTCTCTCTCTCTCTTACTCTCTATTTATACGCATACACACGCACAGACACAGCCTCTCACTCCCCCACATTCTTCTTTTGTATCTCTTTCCTAAATTCCAACGGCGCATAGCTCTATTTATAAACATTATCATACTTTACACCTTTATGCCAGGTTCTAGCCGCTATAACGGCGAGAGTGTGAATATCTTTCCTTTTTGCTTAAATAACACCTCTTCCCATCGAATATGGTATAGTGTGTCAATGGACATGTTCAAACTTTCATACAATCAATACAATATTCTTACACATAACATGTGAGATGTATGCCAGTGGTAATGTGTTGTAAACTCAAATGGTAAAGGTTTTGATTATGCCTTAATCCTCTCAGTACCATTCAGAAAAAAACGTCATTCTATCTGTATACACTGGTGTTCGCAATGAAATGAAACTGCTAACCCTGTGTGTACCATGTGTGACTTAATTCTCGAGTAATGCACGCAATTCTCATAAAGCAGCATTATAGCTGGTATACAAAGGGTTTAAGAAAACGACATCGTGTACAACGTCACGTGGTATCCTCTATCTACGTCATACGCACATTATGTAGACAGTATCAGCGGCCAGGTAGACGCAACTCACATTACCATGATCTCACTGCAGGGTTATTGCCAAACATACAGATGTGTAATTCAGTATAATATCAGCTTATTATGTGGTCGTATTGTTTTCCCCTTAATCATTTCACTGTGGTAAGACCATTGACATTTTTTTACATGATGTTAGCATTTGACGTTTATTTACTCTTTATTTGGATATCATACATTCCGTGGTAGCTCTTCATCAACTTTTTTTCTCTACTAGACTCCGCACTGCCGTATGGGAATGGTGCGTATTACCAATGCACACATGGTTTTTATTTTCCAACAAACATTTAGGAGGTCTGCAATCGAATCCCGCCTAACAGCAGTTGCTCATCACACATGAAGTCCACAACATAAGATCAGTCTTGAGGATAAACTTTAATTTGATATGGTAAATCTCGTCGGTTATAAATCACATGATTACTCCTTGACCCTGACATGAATAGACCTTGGAGTAAACGGCGATATTTCCCCCTTCGCATGTATCATTGCAATCAATCCATTCAAGTCCATTGTCAATTTCAAGTTTCATGTTATCACAAAGTGGACCCATTATTTTAAGCCGTCTAAGTCTGGTGTCTGTGTATCGTAATGAATGGTTTATAGCATTTGATTTGGCCTTCGAAATGGACGCCCCGCCCCTATATTGATCCCTTGGAAATAGTAAGAACCTCATCTCGATCATAGCTGATTATGCCTGATATATTACGCTAACCGCTCTAGACATTGACCAATGGTATAGCTGCAGCATCTGATTGATTGGGAGAGAGAGGGGAATAGAGAGAGAAAGAGAGAGAGAGAGAGAGAGAGAGAGAGAGAGAGAGAGAGAGAGAGAGAGAGAGAGAATGAGAGAGCAAATGAGATGTCAATGTTATGAAGAGACAGAGACAGGGAGAGACAGATACACATAGATACATAAAGGAGGAAGATGAGAGCGAGCGAGAGAGAGAGACACAGAGAGACACAGAGAGAGACACAAAGAGAGATAGATAAATAGAGAGAGAGAGAGAGAGAGAGAGAGAGAGAGAGAGAGAGAGAGAGAGAGAGAGAGAGAGAGAGAGAGAGGAGAGGGCCCATAGCTAGCTATGAGGCCTGAATCATTCAGCTATGAATGGACACCGCGCGGGCATGCATGCATAACCTGTTTTCATTCCAGTCGAGAGCGGGAACTGGGGTGCACTTTTCCTTGGGGTTACAAGTCTTGGGGTCTGTCATGTCTTGTGAGTCAACGGCAGCCTTTGGTGTTTTCCTTGCAAGGAATACCCTGCTTGCTATTCACTGTGTATGACTTACCTGTGTGTGAGTTGTCCTTATCGAAATGTATGTGTGTGTATGTATGTGTGTGTGTATGTGTGAATAGGCATGTGTATCTTTGTACCTACCTATCCGCACTGTATATATGAGTTTATTGATAAGTTAATTTATCTATTTATCTATCTATTTCTTTCTATATTTTTTTCTATCCATCTTTCTATTTTTCTACCTATTAATATATCCATTTCTCCGTCTTTCTATCCGTCAGTCTGTCTATATTTCTTTTATATCTAACTTGATACATATAATTATGTCTCTTTATCTACCTATCTCTCTATTATACATAATTTCTATCTAGCTTTATTTATATATACGTGGTTGTTTGTATGTGTGAAGTAGTCTGTGTGCTTGTTTTTACATGACTGGGTATAATGTATATGCATACACGGTGTGTATGTAAATGGATGTTTGGGTGTTGTGGGTGAGAGACTTTTTTCTTGAAGGTGTGCTTTCCCAGGTGGATCTATGTTTTATAAGGCCTACATCAAAACCTTTTTTAAAATACTATGAATGTCTCTTAGTTTAGAGCAAAACAACTACAATGTGATAAAGTTGTAGTCAAAGCTAATAGACCGGTTTACTAATGTAGACAAATTCATCGATGTTTCTTCCCTCGGGGCCTAGTAACGAGTTATTCCATTAACCTGTACCTAACAATGGTATTTCAGCAATTGGAATCCAGTTTGCATACATTAGCGGTTGCTATGTCGGGCAAACCTCGGGCAAACTTTCCGGTTATCAGGGGCAACCTTTGTTAAACTGGTATGCATAAATTTGAATATGTTAGTAAGCCGGTCTATTGAGAAAATACATCTAAAACGCACACTAACACGACTTTTTTTTTAAAGAAAATGATTTGTCTTCACACCTTTGTTGTTATTAAAACTAGCACTTTCATTGCCAGAGTCATGAAGCTGTGTAATAAACGCCCGGTAAGTGTAAGGTTAACATACCTTTTAGTCCCTATGGTAAATTCTATGTGATGATTGTGGTGGTTAGTCAAACCAGTATTAGATAGCAAGCTCGATCGGGGTGCACTTTTCTTTGGGGTTACAGGTCTTGGGGCTGTCTTGGGATTCAACCGGCAGCCCTTGGTGTTTTTCTTGCAAGGAATACCCTGGTTACTATTCACCACGTATGCCTTACCTGTGTGCAGTTGATGTGTGAGTTTTCTGTATGGACATGTATGTGTGTAATCTATCTATCTTTCTATCTATCTATCTATCTATATATCTATCTATCTATCTATCTATCTATCTATCTATCTATCTATCTATCTATCGGTCCATCTATCAATCTTTATTTAGAAAATATATCTCAAAAGCTTCCAAGCTTGTAGCCTAATAATGATAAGATATTTATCTTCACAGCTTTATTTTTGTCATACTATAGGTTACCATATCTCTATGTCATTATGGCTAATCTACTCTAATGATGATTGCGCTTGGAAATCATTTGCAAATGCACCCTTTCACGTTCAACCGGCCGTCATTTCTAAGGAGGTATTGAGGAGCTATTTGAGGAAGAACAAAGCTGTCCGAGTCAGAATACATCTCTCTCTCTCTCTCTCTCTCTCTCTCTCTCTCTCTCTCTCTCTCTCTCTCTCTCTCTCTCTCTCTCTCTCTCTCTCTCTTTATATATATATATAAGTATAGGGCTGACCTAAAGGGAGAAAAAGAACCAAAGATAGATATGCAAGAAGGCACCATGTCTGTGTATTTGAAGAGGCTACCTCGCAAAAGGTCATGCAGGGAAACACGCCAAAACAATATCCTCCCCGGAGGCTACACCATCCAGGACTTCTCCCGTTCACCCTGGCGATAGTGGATGCTTGATGCTGGCTATCTGTGAAGGAAGATGAAGACGAGAGAGGAGAGGGAGAGGGGGGAGAGAGTGCGCAGGGTGAGATGGAGGGAGAGAGGGAGAGAGAGAAAGAGAGAGAGGGGGAGAGGGGCTATGTTGAGATAGAGGGAAAAGGGAGGTGGGATGGTCGATAGCTGCTGCATGATTGGGGCGAAGCGTAGAACGAGGACACTTAATTAACCTCTATGGATTGTCCACCCTGTAATCTGGAAAGAAGGCATGCAGGCTCTGTGATTGAATGTCTTTCTTCCTTTCCCTTCCTCCAGCCACACTCACCCCCTATTTCTCCCCCCCCCCCTCTCTCTCCCTCTCTCTCTCTCTCTCTCTCTCTCTCTCACACACACACACACACATACACACACACACACACACAAACTCTCTCCCTCCTCTTCCTCCTCCTCTTTCTCTCAGCCACACTCACCCCCTATTTCTTTCTCCCCCCTCCCTTTCTCTCTCTCACTCTCTCTCTCTCTCTCTCTCTCCATCCTCCTCCTCCTCCTCCATTCTCTCACTCTCTCTCTCTCTCTCTCTCTGTCTCTCTCTCTCTTTCTCTCCCCCTCTCTCTTTCCCACCCCCTCTCTTTCTCCCCCTCCCCCTCTCTCTCTCCCTCTCTTTCTCTCTCTCTCTCTCTCTCTCTCTTTCTCCCTCTCTCCCTCTTCCCCTTTCTCTCTCTCTCTCCCTCCCTCTCCCTCTGCCCCGGTCTCTTCGTCTCACACCTCTCTCACACCATCACCATCCTCCTTCTCTTTCCTCCCTCTGCCTGCATGCACTGTCTGGCCATGAAATGACCATATTAACGGGATTCAGCCAAGCCCAGCCATGCGTGGTTCATCACTTCCCATTTCTTCGAGTTTCCAGCTGTGCTCCCAGACCTTACAATATTATCTTTGGTGCGCAGAAGAAAAAAAAGAAGGTGAGCGTTTTGATTGAAAAAAAATATATAAACCCAGCAATTAAAGGACAAAACAAGTGCAGGAATGCAGGCCGCATGCAACTCATAACATGAGCGCTTAATAATGAATGTAGGTCATACCTATTAATGGTAGAACTATTTTTTTGTAAAGGTGTCATTACTTATATTATTGATACACTGTTACTACAGGTAAAATTACAGCACCTTTGCAAACTGTGTGCAGGTCTCTCTCTCTCTCTCTCTCTCTCTCTCTCTCTCTCTCTTGCGTCAATGTTGCGACGCGGACAAGACGCAGACACATGCACGCCTGGGTGTGACCATGACATACCATACTTCGTCTTCCTGTGTGCTCCTACGTGCCTGAAACACTACGCCCTTTACTGCGTCCGACGCAGACTAGACACAGAGAGATGTACGCCGAGGTGTCACCATGACATAACATACGGATTCCTCCTACGTGCTCCTGTGCGCCCTTGCGTGCCTGAAAAACCTGTACCTTTCTGCGGCCGACGCAAGGATTTTCTGGGAAATTCGACGCAGACTAGACGCAGAAAGATGCGCGGCCGGGTGTGACCAAGGCAGTGTCGATGCAAACATGCACACACAGAGTTAACTACCTCCGTGCCTGAAAACAAATCGCTGCTCTCCATGCTTAACAGTTGTGTGTCTCTGTGGCACAACAGTGAGTGAATGGCATGTAAGGGATTAAACAAAATGGTTTTCTTTAACATGTTTAATGATTGTACCTCCCTTCTCTGCGTGTTCATGCCGCGGACGTCGTCATGGTTTCATAGCGGAAATTTGTGTCGTGTCGACAACGTGGTTTCATGCAGCTCTGGAGCAATTATTCAAATTGCACCACCATCATTCATCATTTCTCTATTTTCTGGACCATTAGCAGCGTGGACATGGATGATGGGTTTTCATTGTGTCCCGTAATGGTTCTCTGCCTTTACTTTTGTGCGTTAATTTGTTAAGGTTCCTATCGCATGATTTCTAGTTAACACCGCCAATCGATGCATAGTGATATGTTGTTGCACATAATGTACTGCTGAGGCTTTGGGCTTTGGACATTTGAAATGTGTGTATGCAGGTATACATTTGATATTTGTTGGACAGTTAGAGTATTAAATACGAGAGTCCCGAGAATGGTTCAAACATATGTGTGTAACTGTATGTAAAACAAAGTTATCTACTGCGTCCACATAGCGAGAAAAACGATATAGGAAACTATCAAAAGGAAAACGAGAAGGCCGGATTGGCAGAGGAAGACTACCAATGAATTAGTTGACTAACGAACATCATAAAAGTATGGTGGACTCACTAGAAAAGCTCAAGACCTTGAAACCTGCAGGTTTGTGACAGCCACCTTTTACCCTAAAGGCGGGACCTATTTATGATAATGATAATTATGGAGGCACAATGATTACACAGTAACTTTAAACATTTCATGCAAAGCTTTTTCACCTATAATCTAGGTCCAAATCATGCTGATTAAGTCATACTATAGAAAAAAAATTGTGTTGGCTTGCACCTAATAATAGATAAACCATACTCAATCTTGTACATGAACGAAAAATATAAAGTCAGAAAACAATACATTGCTCGGTTGTCCTCTGTTGAATATTGGCAGAAAAAAGAAAACCTCAGGAATGCTTTCCCAATAATATTACACCATGGGCCAGACAGTATCTGGGCCCTGTTGCATAAAACTTACCATTGATGGTAACTTTGCTTCTAACAGCACTTCCTATGGAAACCTTGAATTTGATTGGCTGTCAAGCATTGTTACCATGGTAGTTACCATTGATGGAAGAGTTAGCATTAATGGTAAGTTTTATGCAACGGGGCCCAGGTGATTAAGTTGCTGCCCTGAAAATAGGAGATAACAGTAACGAATTGCGCTGAATCTATACAAAAAATGTTAGTTAGGTCAACGCATTGGTCTTGGAGTTTTGGTCTTACAGACAATTTAATTATAGATCTGCCCGTCTGTAAAATTACACGGAAAGTCACTTTTTAATCCCAAATACAGTTATGTTGCATCCTATTATGTAACGGCATGTATATTTATAAATTTGTTTGTCTTGCAAAGGGCAGACATGTACTTTAAGTCGGCTAATTGGATGATGACGTCCTTTGTAATCGAGGTCACGTGACTTGCATGAGCAGCCAAGTTTGACGCAGGGCTGTGAAAGCACATGGTAGACGCTCACTCGTCGTCTGCCAGTATCGCATTCACCTCCTCGTGTTTATCTCTAGTCTGAATGAAGGTAGGTCACGGGAAGAGTGAATGGTTGTAAGTCGCTGGTTCGTAACGCCGCTTTGGCCTTTGATCCAGCCGAGATTGGAGAGGGGTTTTTTTAAACGACGTAGATGCATCTAAAATAGTGTAACATCTTCTTCGTGACTGCTGACCGTAGTCATGGTAACAGGCTATATTCCTATTTTTTTTTACAAAATACATGGTCACATCACAGACCTGGCTATGCGTTCTTGATGGCTGGCCCGTGTGTCTAGAATTCATCTGAATTAAAGCGAAAAAGCAACCCACAGCCAAAACCTAAGGCTATACTGACCTTTGACGATATATCACATTATTGAAGTAAATGCACTCGTTCTCCATGTTCTATAGCTGTAAACGGTAGGAAACGCTTAAACCACGTAAGAATCATTTCATCTATAGCTGTTACAGATTTCGTATGGGTGAAATCATGAAAAGTACAGGGAGGTTTCGTTTTTTCTGTTTAAACTAAACAACAAACATGTTTTTAAGTAGGCACTATATGCTACACATCTCAAACAATAGCCTATATAACTGTACAATATGGACTAATAAACACTTTGCACATCATGATCATAAGAAACGTACCCAACAAAGAGTGTATTTCAAATTTACATATGATCCAAAAAGGGTAAAATCGAAGAAAGGGAAAACTATTTTATCCAACCACTCAGCTGTTTGTTCCGATTTAAACGATTGAATTTGTTGTTGTTGCTAAAATCATCGTACATATCATCCGGGGGAAAACCCACATTAATCGAATCAAAATTAATCTGCATAATATAATTGTTGGATTTCTTCATCTTCACGTTTCCCGGTTCTACCCCGGGGCGGGCTGGTCCATGCGTGCTAGATGAACGCGAGTCAGTATTATAGAGATATATTTCACATGATTCCGAATGGAACTGGATATTACCATCCCCAAAGGTGAGAGAATTTCGAGGTTATGGCACGCCCGAATTCCTCACGAATACATGCCAAGTGTATATTCCTAATAAATCCCTATCAGATTGCTACAGGCACAGTGTTCTGCAAAGCTGGAATCTATGAGAAAAAACATAACTGTAGCAAAATATATGGGGAGACAAAACGCATGATAGAGCTCGTTTTGCTGGATAGCCGAAATTCGAAATGGGCAGGAACAGTTGCAATGAAAATCCAAGATTAAAGATTGAAAAAGGCCTATACTCTTATTTTCACTCGTTTAACAGGGTAGGCTTGTTTCAACGTATTCAACAAAATATCAATTCCAATAAATGCATTAAAAACGTCTAGCAGGGAATCATAGTGAAAATCAATAAGTGCGGTGTTTGGGGGCATTAAATTTTGTTTTGATCTCGAAAATTTAAGCCTAGATGTTTGCAAATGATTGCAATATTGACACATTTATATCACACAGGGATGGCGAAACCAGAATGAAACATTTGAGGCAATAAAGAAAAATACTACAGGAAACGAAACAACATGATACTGTTTATGAGATATCTGCACGCGACATATATAATGCATCAAATCCATGTTCAAACCTCACGTTGGCAAGCATGCGTTATTACTCTAAATAGGGAAGTTGGATAGTGGGTGTAAATGAGAAAACAAATCAACAGTCAGATTTCAATTTGTACCTAATCTATGTTTCCAGAAATACGTATTTGATGGGGTACATGACCATGTCTTTGATTATCTGTAATTGTTTGATTGATGTATTATATTGCATCCACCTCCTTCACAATGTTCGAATATTCAAGCCGCAAAAGAAATCTATCCCATTTTGATCTTGAAATGAATGCGCTCTTAACCACAGGCACCATCCTGTAGAGAAAATCAAAGACATGTATGTATGTATTATTCATCCCCTTCTCCCTTCCGCACACACACACACGCACACACACACATACACACACACACACATACCCACTCCATTACACACAAACACACGCATACACACACCTTCTTCAGCTTACTCGATCCCCTGTAGCAAACAAATTGAGAGAAAAGCAGTAGTCGATTACAAAGAATTGCTCTGAATTTCTGTGACAGATATGGAGGCCGTGTTCTGGTGATTGAGAGAGGTAATGGAGGGGTGGTGATGGGGGTGACTAGAGCCCCCCTCTTGAAGAACGATTACCTGACTCCGCCCTTCCTGACCTGACTTCAAAATTCCAATCATCGCTCCGGGGCCCGTTGCATGTCACAATCCGCCTATGAAACACGACTGCAACTACATGCGGTACGTTTTCGTTCCGGGGAGACTAGATCGAGTGACTTCCCCTGGCTTATTGAATCCTATTTTTACATCTCAAGCACTCGGGCTGTTCCAAGAATCTGACAGGAAGTTGGAGCGTGTTTCGGGGTTTGGATCATGTTGTGCTGACATACAATCAAGCAACAACATTGCCCTGGCTCTTAAAGGAGTACATTCGTAACCCTTATTTGAAAGTACCAAAGCATTAACTCTTTATTTTCCGTATGCTATTTCATTCATAATTAATATCTGTTGTTTAGCCAGTAATGCGAATGTTCACAAGTCTTAAAGCAATTTACCCGTTAACATTTATGCATCGTTACCATGGTTACGACATTCTAGAGTAATGATAGAGCTTGACTCCTTCATGACTCCTGCCTACATGACCTGCATGTACAATTCTTAAAACGAAGCAATTAAAGACACAAGGTATTGCAATTGTATCTGAAAAGTATCTGTACTCAGTGAGTAAGTACATGTAAGTTGTCCTGCATGTTGTTTATATAACTCTTTAATTGTGCAATATCATGTTTTCATTCACGGATATAACATGCCATAATAAGTCTTCATGTTTATGACTGCACGCACGGTGACAGAGGTGTTGCGATATAAGGAGTGACAAATTTTAAGCCGTTTTGAACCTGTGTATTGCTCACATGTACTCAAATTGTTATCAACCTACTTGTATTTATTTCCACAGATCATTTGTTAAACATTCTTTAGGGTCAATTATTCATTTTAACCCGAACATGAGCTTAGTGCATGCATCCTTTGAATGAATATACATGCGATAATCGTTTAAGTACAAAAATTTAACATTGTTTTTAACAAAGCTCTCAAAATCATGTTTACCGTACTGCAGTTAAACATACAGTTTGCATAGATAAACAGGAAAAATGTTTAAGGAGTTCTTTCCCTCTAATTTTATTCTTGCTTCTTCTATTCTCCACTTCTCGGTTTGTAGTCCTAGGTTGTCTAGGTGTGTGGTTTTCTAAGTGGTTTTTCGTTGTATTTCCATGGAAATTGGTCCACTTATTATACATATTTAAATCTTTGGTCCTTCCTTGGTGTCACCATCTCACTGTATTTTGCACAAAACATTTGTGATTATATCCATCAAGTAACATGTACTTAAAATGTGTTGTCAGTTTCTACGTGAGGAAGATTGAATTGAATCAAAGCAAAAGCGGGAAATTTGAATGCATGCGTTGTACGGACAAAGGTAAGGCACTGTATAGGTTAAACATGATGGGGGTGCTTTGTACAAGCATTCGTGAATAATCCCTCAACCTTAAATAGGTCATCATGGATACCATGTTTTGGACAGAGGGAAAGTCATTTATGTTCATAGGTCTTATTTGACAATACACGCTCTTCGGGGGGGGGGGGGCAGTTGACAGAATGTGATCCTCAATCTTCTGACAGATTTGCCTTTTCCACGTTATTTCCCTTCCCTATTTCCCTTACATTTCAAGCGAACCCCTTTTTACTTCCTCTCTGCAATCCCTGATCATCACTTCATGATTAAAACAACATGCCCTGCTCATGGCCCCCTTCTGAACTTCACATTCAATGTTCATGAGACAGGGAGGTGGGTACATGGTGTTTAATGACTCCTTGGGGACCTATATTTCATGTTGCGCATGCATGCATGACTGCCGATTTGCCGCCGAACCGTGTAATGTTGTTTCTGCGATGTACAACTAATCACCCAACCTGGGACAGAATTAAGGCGCAGTGAACGCCTTTGCACCGCGACGTTTACCCAGTGGATATTATTTTAACTTACATGGGTTACAGGAACCAGGCGGTCCTTACGATCTTTAATGGCAAGTGGTAGCAGTGTCAAGGACTGCGAAACAAACCTGTTATCATTGAATATTTGCTTAATTTCATAATTGCAGGAGGGTGTCATCTCAAAATGATTAAAATTGTTACGATCTAGACCCGCGATGAGGGAAGATTTTTTTTCCCATGATTATTGGTCCCGTTATCATAACCAATTCTATTCCTGACCTTTGACCATTAAACTTGAGTAATGCTCTTTACAAAAGGTTCGACAGTGGGCCAACTATAGATACGCATTGAGGCTTCCTAAATCATACCGCATTATCGCCCGATTGGATTACATTATGCTCCGCCGCCAATTTCGTACATCCGTCCAATTCCTAACTTTAACCCTGAACGAAACACAACACGTCAAACCTCTCCCTAACCTCACTACTAATATAGAAATGTATATGTAAAAACACAATCGCAAACCTAATCTAGTCCTGACCCATAAAAGTCACGTCCCCATTTCCCTGGTCTGTTAGGTTATCAGTGCGTTATTAATGGATGATCTACCTTGGATCACCTATAAACTGGGTGGATTACTGTTTATGTCGGGGTGATTATTGAATAATTGACAACTGAAATAAAACCTATGATGTATTACAAAAATAATAACCATGTCATTAGAATGTAGTTATCAATCATTCCATGATGTAACATTGGGAAATTATTTTTACGTTCTGCTTATATTACGTTCGATTCTCAGGCCTTTCATTTATTATATAGATAGTTATATTGAATACATATACCTCTGCCACTTGTGGAAGTGGTGAATTAATTCATTTTAAAACATAACAGCCAGGTTACGTGTATAGCGTGTAATGGTGTCTTGATTAGGAGAAAGATACGTGTCTTCTTTTACATAAAAGAATGATCATCAATCATTGTCATGGTATGTGTGCAGGACAACATTATGAAGAAACAGCTGCGACAATCAATTTCTTATTTATGTTGATGTTGTGCATGTGTTACTAGAATACATATTTTAAAATTTTACATTTCGAATGTCTGAAATTAATGAATAAATTGAATAAAATATTTTATATAAATATTCAATACTTCTCTTTCATATACTGCTGGACACTCAGGAGAAAAGGATCATGTTGCTGTCAAATGCAGTTGTATTAATGGTGTATTCGATGATCCTCAGTTGAATTGTTCATTTCATAATTTTGCTCTAATGTATACCAGTGTATACAGCAGAAATTCTCTTGAGACTAGTATATATTTCAACAAATATTACTAAAATATTCTACTTATGCGTACCAGGAACATAGTTTAACATGACATTCTGTTAGCTTTATGCATTACAAACTTGCAAACGACTGTTTCGTGCCATCAGACACCTTTTCCATCAGAAGGACGGAATTTGCCACGACATTTTCCAGTGTGTAATATCCTGTTGCATGTGGCGCATGGTCATAAGCTTTTTGTTGAGGGAGAGTCATATAATCCTTTGCCTGTCGGACAACATTATGTGCTCTATCGGACTTGCGTATATTGAATGTGAAATAATCCACGCCGCGCGTTAGAGGTTAACAAAATCGTGATCATTTTAGCTGAGCAACCTGACATAACCCACGTGATATCATGTAACCGCGCCTCGGGAAACGATGTTGTAATTTCATGACCAAAAACTAATAGTACTATACACGACCCTGGCTTATTGTCTTGAGGGCACACGCATCATATCGTTCCACGACCAGTGCTCATAAGGCCGCTGCAGACAAGACGATCCGATCAGTCGTATGACTCTGCGACTGGCTGAATGGCAGGACCCGGTCATTGGATTTCTACAAGAAGGTGACGTCATACTTCCAGTCGGAGGCCTTTGCGACTGCTGAATTGTAGCAACATCGTGCCGTATGCGGTTGCCTTTAAGTGAGATGTAGCTCGCACTAAAGTGTCCGTCACATTTTTGTTTCGACAATTTCCTTTTCTTAATTCACCGTTGGGATTTATTTGTTTCAATGGATATGAGAACCGTGGCACAGTTGGAATTACTACATCATCTACTATGCTATCTAGGGTTCTTCAAGAACAGACAACGCTATTTACTAGGAATACCCCAAGGCAATATACAAAGCGGTCTCTATGGAAACGTGGCCTTTAAAGCGAGATGCAATTACATGCAAACTGACCTGAATTTATTTCGAAATCACTGATAATTTCCAATGTAGATAATTGCGTATGATGTTCTCAATGTTACTGGACGCTATTTTCAAGCTGTTGCTGACTTGTGTTCCGTCCTCGTGCTGACTATATATACATTGATTTAAAATTTTATTTATATGCATGTTGTAGACTCTGTGTACAAAATGAAATGAAATTAAATTAAATTGAGTTTTTTTACGATGTCCCTGTAAAAACAAAGTGTTCTAGATAGAGATTGGCCTTTGGAGACAGGTTTGACTCTAGGCCATGGCCCTGTTGCATAAAACTTACCATTAATGGTAACTTTGCTACCAATAGTAATTTATATGGTAACCTTGAATTTGATTGGCTGTTGAGCAGTGCTACCATGGTGGCTACCATTTATAACAGAGTTACCATTAATGGTAAGTTTTATGCAATGGGGCCCAGATCTAGGTCGCGGATATATAGATAAATTAACTACTATGAAACTTTTGTTTCTTAAGCTCAGGATGAATGTCTTTTCAAGAAGAATATAAGGCATAATTGTTTTAGTCTTTTACCCCGTTTGTTTTTCCTACAGACACAAGTTTTAACTACGCGATCATCGACACACATGTATGTAATTACACACACGACGTGCTTTGCACATACATGATATAAGGCGCTATAGAGGTAACCCATCTTCAAGGCATACAGGAGTTTACCATCTACCTTAGATCAACATGACTGCTCTGTTATCAACATAAGAGAACAAGTGACAAAATTGCAGCAATTTTGCTTACTCTCCATTAATAAAATGAACCATAAATCTTCAAGAAGTTGTTAAATGGACACCTCTCTAACTAAAGGATGGGGATTTATTCCCCACAGTCGAGAACGTTGTGCGATCTGGGTCGGGGACTCGAACCCAGGACCTCCTCTAACTGTGCCACAATTACTACCAACCTCCCCTCACATGTACATACTATGTCCTAGATGTCAGTCTATTAAAGATCGCCACACAAACCATTGAGGGCACCGCACACGACCCGATCTAGCCACGATTGTTCAGTCCTAAGGACCTCCGATTGAAAATGTGACCTGGTTTTCCAACCAGTCGCAGAGTTGAACACGTGATCGGATAGTGTAGTCTGCGCTGGCCGTGACAGAGATCACCATGCCTACGGATGTTGGTATAAGGAGTCGAGTAGGTCGATGTTGCTTTGTCACGTGTTACCTTTTGCCGCGGTATACAGCGCAGATCGACTTGCCTAACACCTGATACATCAAGTACATGTGCATATACAGCTGCATGCTGGGATAATCTTTCAAGCCGGAAACCCGCTTATTGTTGACCTACGCAGAAATGAAGACATTCTGAGTACAGGACCCTAGTGCATAAAACTTTGCTCCCAATGGCAGACAACTTCTATGGAAACCTTCAATTTCATTGGCTGTCAAGCGATGTCACCATGGTAGTTACAATAATTGATGGCAGAGTTACAATTAATGCTAACTTTTATGAAACGGGATCCAGGTCAGCGTTTAACGAACGGGCTCCACCGCGTTCATAGCTATATAACGCTCATATGAGAATGGAACCCAAGTAACAAATTGATTTCAATAAACTTGGATAGGTGAGAGAAACAAACATTTAACCTATTTGTTGCCAGGTAAACTGCTGCTCTGTGTATATTATGTGCATTACTTGTGGCCACAAAAAGTTGCATGTGGCACACAAAAAGTTGAAGAAGTTGTGAACTCCTTAACATCATTCTAGCGCTGGTTCCTGCTCATTCACCTGCGTGGACTATTTGATTGTTTCACAATGACGTACTCCATGGAATCATTATAGTTACCATATGTAAGCAATAAAATACCAATAGCATCACAGCTTCACCTTTTACAGGGAAAACGCACACGGGTAGAGATAAACTTGAATAACCTTGCCTTTGTTCAAACTGTTTCCCTATCTGTTTATATTATGTATCTTATTATGTTAAATTAAACTTGTTATCGATGTTGAAATCCCCTTAAAAGGAAAGTCGTGAAGCTTGATTCACCTCAAAACACAAAACCTGCACTATTTGCAGATTTGCAAGTCAATTTATTCAAGAAATAGAGTGCAGCACTTATTGTATTAGCAATGAAATGGGTGATATCAATAATCATATAATCAATAATCAATATATCAATAATCGATATCAATGGTTCATATCAATAAGATGCTTCTAAGGTTGTAAGGAGGCTTTGTCAGACACTTTCTCGTCTGCTCTAAATTTAGATGCAGACATCTATCTGTGTTATGTGCATGTTGTATATTGATGGGAAATTGAGTCCTATCACATGTTTTAGTAATTAGGACCTAATCAAAAGTCGCGATGGATGGAAAGTGTAATGCATCGTGACTCTGAAGTCAGGCGGAACATTGGTATTTGATTTCATGGATGAGGGTAATGTGTATTATATGTTCATGAGGCCGAAAGTGACACGATTTGTTATCGTTGCAGAACACCCCGTATGTTCATCACAATTTCTAGGTCTCTCTCCCATCCTCTCTCTCTCTCTCTCTCTCTCTCTCTCTCTCTCTCTCTCTCTCTCTCTCTTTCTCGCTCTCTCTCTCTCTTCCCCCTCTTACCCTTCATCAATTTCCCACGCCTTTATCCATCTACATGCATGTATTTTTTATGGTTTTTCTCTCAGCCTTTCCCACTTTTCTCTTCCTTCAATTCTCATTTCTACTCTTCTACTGTCAAAGACTTAAAACACACCCACACACAGACAAACATCAATAGGCATTTTCTGATTATACCCCCCTCTCCTACTCTCCTTCTCTCTCTCTCTCTCTCTCTCTCTCTCTCTCTCTCTTCCCATGCCTCACTCTTTCCCTCTCACACACACATTTTCTTTTCCCCTCCCTCTCGTTCTCTCTCCCACTCCTCTCTCTCTCTCTCTCTCTCTCTGTCTCTCCCTCTCTCTCTCTCCCTCTCTCTCTGCTTATCTGTCTCTCTCGATCTCTCTCCCTTTTTCCCTATTTTTAACCCCCCATCTCTATCTAGTTATCTCTCTCTCTCTCTCTCTCTCTCTCTCTCTAACTCTCTCTTTCATTCTCTCTCTGCCCCCTATGTGGTCAGACTCCCTGATAGTGATAGCATCTGTCACCCGTCCGACAATATTTGCTTGGCTTGACTTTCGAGTTTATTGATCGTCAATGAAAGCAGAGCAGGGTACTGTGGCCTGCTGGCCACGATGTCCGTGGTGTCAGTTTGACTTAGCTACAGACATCGACTTGAAAAGGGAATATTCGTTACTTGCATCCTTCTAATCACACTCACACACACAATAACCATTAATGTTCTCTGTCTCTCACCATATCATAAATACACACACAATAATCCTCAATATCTCATCTCTCTCTCTCTCTCTCTCTCTCTCTCTCTCTCTCTATCTCTCTTTCTCTTGATAGACCCTCTCTCTCACACACACACACGCACCCATGAACACACACATACACACTCACGCACACCCTCTCTCCCTTCCTCTCTCTCTCTCTCTCTCTCTCTCTCTCTCTCTCTCTCTTTCTCGCTGGCATTCTCCTTGTAACCCATTACACCTTGACCATATGGCATTCCACTGCGTAATTCAATTACGTTCTACTGCATGGTCAAGATTGCTTGATGAAGATTGACATTCAAATTAGAAAAGGACATTCATACCAATTACCTTCAAAGGTGTCCGTGTCCATGCATGGTACGGTCAATTATAGTTGGCTAATTTTGGGCTATCGATTTATTATTGTTCGCACCACAACCTTATGAAGAACAAAATCAGCACAATAAGCTTGATCAGGGAAATAATACAGCAAAACTTAGTTTTACCTAAAGATAGGGTAGCCCTTACACAAAATTTGTAATTATATAATTTTGTGTGCAGATAATTAACACTTTGTAAGTCATGAAAACTGAATACTCTATCGGATTTGTGTGCATTATACATTGTCATAAGTGAAAAATAGACACGTGGCACGAAAACGGGGTTGTCTTATATTCTTGTTCTTATTAAGCAACCCATTAAGGATCACAATACACAATGACTGACATTATTGAAATACAGAATCACTAGACATAGAAAAAAGTTATTGTTGGAGGGTTAGGCAGAACATAATTATAAAAAATTCATATTCAATATTGCACAAGAGCGAACCTCTTTCACATACAGAATTAAACACTTACTGTGCTTATATAACACCGCATGATATAAACTCTTGTTTAATAAACGTAATTTATACCATCTAATTGAATAACATGTCAGACTTTTTGTACAGCATTTGCTAAATGCTCATTACATGACATTTGCTGTGTGTGCTTTGACATCGTAATGGGAAATGGTTGTTTCCCCCCAAGCTCGCAGGTTTCCAATGATTACACAAAATAAATAATGAATGCTTAGTGCTCGAGAGAAGTCATCAATAAAGCTTGTTTTTAATGGTTGTGATGGATGATGGGTGAATAGATAGGGAAGGACGTGGGCGAGAGAGCTGGGTGCGTTGGGGTGATGGATGCGGGAGAGGGGGGTAATGAGAGGAAGGAGGGAGGTGTGGAAAGAGGAGGGGATGGTGGGGTGAAAAGGGAGATGGAGTCGATAGAAGGCTTGGGGAAATATTAAAAGAAAGATGGTAGGGAAGATGACAAGAAGAGATGAAATTCATGCAAATATTCTTTAAGAGATTGGTTATGTGTGTGTGCGTGTGTGTGTGTGTGTGTGTGTGTGTGTGTAATGTGGGTGTGTATGTGTGTGTGTGTCAGGTGCCTGAGTATGCATGTGTGTATGCATGCGCGTGTGTGTGTGTGTGTGTGTCAGGTGCCTGAGTATACATGTTTGTATGCATGTGTGTGTGTGTGTATGTGTGTGTGTATGTGTGTGTGTCAGGTGTCTAAGTATACATGTGTGTATGCATGTGTGTGTGTGCAATGTGTGTGTGTATGCGTGTGTGTGTCAGGTGCCTGAGTATACATGTGTGTGTGTGTGTCTGTCAGGTGCATGAGAATACATGTGTGTATGCGTGTGTGTGTGTAATGTGTGTGTATGTGTGTGTGTGTCAGGTGTCTGAGTATACATTTGTGTATGCATGTGTGTGTGTGTGTGTGTGTGTGTAATGTGTGTGTATGTGTGTGTGTCAGGTGCCTGAGTATACATGTGTGTATGCATGTGTGTGTATGTGTGTGTGTCAGGTGCTTGAGTATACATGTGTGTGTGCATGTGTGTGTGTGTTTGTTTGTGTGAGTGTGCTAGTGAGAAACACAGAGAAACTGAGGAACTGAGATGGATAGAAACATCCTATATTCAGAACATGTAGTAGAGTTAAAGCAAATGTTGGAAGGGAAGAGGAGTAAGGGATGAGTGAAATGGATACAACAATGGTGACGAAGGAAAGGAGAGGTGATGGTGCCAGAGGATGGGATAGGAGATGCACGGGAGATGAGCCAAAATAGGAGACGGAAAGGGAAAGCGATACAGACAGATAGTCGGATGAGGAGGAGGAGGAGGAGGAGGAGGAGGGAGAGTATTTCCCCGGAGTCCATTAGGGCTGCCCTAGATTCTGACAGCCGCGGCAGCGCCCGGGGTCGCCTTACCCAAGTCCGTCTTTGACAGCACCCTGCTCCCCCGGATCCTCTGGGGGATCCCCCCTGTTTTCGCTCCGTCTGTCAAGAAGTCAATGAAAGGATCAAGTCGGAGAATACCTTACAGTCTCGATGCTCGACTCTATTGTTTCATGGCAATGCCCTCCCTGTCATCCGCAATCATAATTTGCGTCAGGGGGGTACATAGAGGTAAAGGATTTATAAACGATGAATGATCTGCCGAAGATGTGAAGCCATGCGATTTTCTTCTGCATTGTTACTGGCGAAGGGTGTGTCTCTTTTTAGAAGAGTAAACGAAGACATATTCAATACATTACAATTACAACCCGTCGAACATTAATTGCGATGTCCTCGAAGCCTCACAAGATTCATAAGGTCATTTCAGGACGGTTTCTTGGTAACATGATTAGGCCTATGTACGCGTCCACTCATCAAACAATATTATAGAATGGGTGTCAGAATCTTTGCAATCTGATTGGTTAATTACCCGTAATTGCCGTGTAATTTTTTTTACTGGCAGCACGCGATATCAACACGATATCAACACGATATCGCGATACCGAGAATTAACATGATCGATACCAATGTTGCTTACGCTAATGGCGGTACCCACGAATCACGAGAAACTCCGATAAAGTGAGATGAAGAATTGAAACAAATTTTGGACGATTCAGATGCTTTCAGTAAGTACAAATTTTCAGTAAATACAGTAAGTTCAGTAAGTACATTTAAACGCTTTGCAGAGGTGAAACACGTACATTTGGAAGACATTTCGAACGGAGAAATGGACAAACTCATGACTGAATTCTACGCTGTCGCAGCACTGTGTGAGACGTTGCTGCGGTGATTTGCCCACTAACGTGCATTGCGAATACGTTCATTTTGGGCACTCAATGCCACCCTGGACATTCGCAGTAAATCTGTCTTTTCTGATATGACTACGTCGTTTAAATGATTGTTATCAAATAAAAGCGTGATGAACTTGGTAGTTCTATACATGCAGACTCTATTTCTCCACCTGACATGGTCTATGGAGAAAATCATCTCATATTTTAGCTGTGTTATTTGGACACTTCTCTGTGTGAAAAGTCAATAATTTTTAGTCTTGGCAGATTTTGATGATTCCAATCATTGATGATCATTGATGATGAAGATGGATCTCTGCAATCTGATTGGTCAATAATCATGCATCCGGTAATTACCGAATGCATGATTTTGTCATAACCATGCATCCGGTAATTACCGGACGCATGACTTTTCCATGCATCCGGTAAATGAGGTTGACAGAGATTTTTCCCTTTTTTATGAGATTTTGGGGCCCATTCTATAAAACAGATGATGCACAGGTTTATTTCGTGGGTCAGTAGGATTGTGTACACGCGGTAGCTCTGAATTTTGCCCGAAACCCACTCGGCTTCGCCTCGTGGGTTCAGGCAATTCAGAGCTACCTTGTGTACACAATTCTTACTGACCCACTCAAACCTGTGCATCATTTGTCTACTGACGCATTCAATCTCAGCCAATTTTGAACAGTCACTTGCACGCTAGGTATAATACCTCCTTGTCTTTATTCTGACATTATATTCTCGTTTATTGAGTTGTGCTTTGCGTTAAAAGTTATTTAAATCGTTGTTTGATGCCTTGACTCTACAATGATATGCATAAATCTGTCTGTAACGTAAAATCGTCGTATTTATATATATGCAATATGATATGTGATATAGATGTGTATGTCTAGTTATTCATAAATTATGAGAATTGTGAATTCAAGAGCCCCCCCCCCCCTCCACCCTATGCCGCTGAAGCAAAAATGTCTCCAAAGAGAATCGGACCTGCGTCTTGTGCTTGGAGCCTCAGTCCCTTAACCGCTGGGCCACGGAGATGCTAGCATTTTGGCGAGACCGAATTCAAATGGCCGGCAGACGACCTCACACTCCCAGCGTCTTCTTTCTATTCATACATACACTGCATATGATATAAGTGAGTGCGTGGGTGTGTTTATGCATTCATCGCTGACTACTTCTCATATCTGCTACACGCTTGATATATTTAGAGGGTTTTTTATGTGTTCTGTCTGATATCTGAGATATAGAGAATCTATACTGCTGCTCGTAATACATGCATCGAGACGCCTTCTTAACGCCTGTGTCATTACTTGTAGTCTTCCATCAGTGACATGAAACCATGATTTTTTTTAACTTTCTGTGCAGCGTGAGGTTCCTATGGGAATATTTGACTATACGCCCACGCTGTCTGACACGGCAGCCTCTCACGACGAACGATCGAGTTTTTTTAGACGGACACGGGTAGTTAATTTTTTTTAATATTGCCATTATGCTCCACTGTCCTTTTCTCTATCATCATCATCTCCTAACTTCTCCTGTTTTTCATCTTCTTCTTTCCCCTTTTTCTTCTTTCTTCTCCCCCTTCTCTTTTTTTTTTCAAAATCCATGTCATTGTCTTCTTCTCCGCCTTCTCATACTTCCTCTGTTTCTTTCTTAATTCTTCTCCACTTATGAGAGAGGGGGGTGGAGAGGGGGAAGAAATAGAAAGATTGAGGAGGGACAAAGACGAAAGATCTAAGGGATTTTGAAGAAATTGGAGAGAATGATAGAGAGGGGGGAATAAAATCGGAGACTGGGGTTGTCAATTGGCAAAGTTTATTTTACCTCCTTGTAAAATTGAATCACGCGCCTCGGTAGCTCAACGTCTACAAGCTACGTGTATTCAGCTTGGAGTTCTCTAGCAAACGTTGTGCAATGTCCTACTTTTTTTTCTTGAGGATTGGAATCTAATATAAAATAAAGACCTGTGCGTAACACATCCTACCTACCTGCTGAAAACTATCTATTTTCATTATTGACCTGTCCTCCTGTGAATGTAAGAGTTGTGATTGGGCAATGTGGCATGCAGAGGAATAATATTGGCGAGGTGGCGGGTTAGATGGCATGGATAGTGCCCCCGGGGAAAGGTGTGTGTGCGTGAGGGGGGGGGGGTAATGAAATAGGTGAAAGAGTGAAATTGGCATATATATACATGTATATATATAGAGAGAGAGAGAGAGAGAGAGAGAGAGAGAGAGAGAGAGAGAGAGAGAGAGAGAGTAAGTGTAGGGGGCCAAGGCAAAATGATGGGAATGGGGTGGAGCACAAGGGGTTATTATAAGGGTTGCAAAAGGGTGTAGATTTGTGGTGGTGGTGGTGGTGGTGGTGGTGGTGGTGGTAGAGAGGGGCAAGTGTGGGGTGGGCGGGGGTGAAGATGGGAACCTGACGATGAGAGGGCGGGGGAGTAGACAAGACGAATGATAGCGAGCGAGACAGTTTGTTGACGAGATGCAATTATATTGACAAAGAAAATTGAGTCGATACAGGATGGCTAGGAGAGGGAGAGAGAGAGAGAGAGAGAGAGAGAGAGAGAGAGAGAGAGAGAGAGAGAGAGAGAGATGCGTATGGGGGTTGTTGTTGTAGAATAATACAAAGGAAGTAATGTAGAATTAAGCTACCATAGTTTCAATACACACACTGCTGTTACGATCAAAATGCTATTGCTCGTTGTTCTTGTTTTAAGACATTATTCTCTTGACCCGTTTGCGTAACAGTCTAACTCTCTTTGCACAAGGAAGCTTAACGAAAATAAAGTTGTGCGTAATAGAGGTAGAGAAATCCATAAGCACTGCCATAAACATGACATATCCTCATTTGACTGTGGTGAAGAAAGGAATGTATACATGCTGCCCGGTATTTATTATTGCAATAGCTCTACATCTAAGGCTGACGGATTCTTGTTTGTCATGCAGGACAAGGATTGTAAGGAAGGAAGAGTCAGGGATATGACAGGAGTTAAGAGGCAACGAGGACATTAGAAAAAGCAGCGCAAGGAAAAATTTTTTGAGGACACCAGTATTAGAGGACACCATTGCATGTGTGTGTGTGTGTGTGTGTGTATGTGTTTGTGTGTGTATGTGTGTGCGTGTGTGTGTGGGGGTGTGGGTGTGTCTTTGTTTGTGTGTGGGGGTGAATAATTAGGGCTCTCTAGTATCCTTCGGTAAGAGTTGTTGATCGCTTACTAAACGGGAGAGAAGGATTTCCATCCTGTAGAAGGCGCTGTTTTCAAATCCAATGTTAGCCTTTGACCATGGCTTTTGAATGATCCGGAAATTGAAAATGAACACTGTATACACCATGCTCTATGTTGCAGTCATTTTAGATTGCCATGGGCAGGATATGCTGTATATACTGAATTTCTTTAGAGCTATGTCCATAATAGTCCTGGGTATGTAAGGCATTTATATACATTTATATTCTTGTTTTTATTCAAAAAATCATAACGAATGGCAATTATATATACAAAGGAGTTACACGATCAAAAAACGGAATCACTAAACAGAAAAAAAAAATGTCGGAGAGAAAAAAAAAGACAGAACAATGACTAACAAATCAAATATTGCTCAAGAACGAACCCCGGAGATAAAAAGGGTGAACCCAAGGATTGCCGGTGAAACCAACCTTCCTAAATAAACAAAGAATTAAAACTCTTAACCTCACTCATAACCTAAAATATTAAAAAACGATAAGGCGTCATATACTATTTATAGGAGAGGGGCACTTTTGACACGAAAGCCTACCCCCGATATGGTGGCTCGTGCGAGTGGGCGAGTGGAAAGATCGAGAAGACAATAATCCGTGTAGGTAAGGGAGGAGATCATTTATTCAGAGGAGGGCATGACGCAAGAAGAAATTGTGACTCTGCCGCCCCAGGTCACATGACACTAGCTTCCGCTCCGCATGACCTTGTTCACGTGACCTTACGCCAGCGCTCTCGGGGGGAATCGAAGAAGGCAAGGCGCCTCTCCTAAAACCAGTCAATGACCTACATACTGCGATCGTACTCGCCGCATAATCACATGAGCTTCTCATGAGCACTCATCGCGCGAGCGAACAACACCTTTCTTTCAAATGCGAAAGCCAATCAAAACATACGCACGAAGCCAAGGAACTTCACCCCCACACCAAGGAACTTTCTTCTCCCCCGAACCTGTACCCCCATTATCAGATTCAGTCTCAAATAGCCACTGTATCTCCACTTTGATATGCCGATAGCCTGTGTGCAAGTGGCGGTGTTGCAGACTGTTGCATTATGGATGTTTCGGTGAAGTATGTCGCATTGCCTCCCGCGAGGAGCGGCACCCTTCTCGTGCTAAGTTTTAAAGTGTTGCTTGATTTGGCTGGTAGATAAGTCCTCGCTGTCCCGTTCGATTCCAGGTTCGCTTTGCCCTAGTTGGTTTAGCAACTTCGATGTGCATGTCTGTATGTATGTATGTTTGTGTGGACTTGCAAGGGTTACACTATGTTTGTTCGTAAATGATGAAACGCGATATTTTGAGTTTGTCTATCAACGTTGTGGGGAAAAAACATCGACGATGTGTGAATAATTTACGATTGACAGGACAAAAAAATAGGCACCCTTGCAATGTAACGACTGAGTGTTTGTAAAACGTGTGTGTGCTTGTGTGTGGGGGGGTTGTGTGTGTGTGTATGTGTGTGTGTGTGTGTGTGTGTGTGTGTGTGTGTGTGTGTGTGTGTGTGTGTGTGTGTGTGTGTGTGTGTGTATGAGTGTGTGTTGTGTGTGCATTTTTGCGTTTGTAAGTGTGAAGGGTGAGGTTTTTATTAGTGTATATGTGAATGTGTCAGGGGTATAAATATGTATGTATAAATGGCGTATGTATGTCAGTGCAAGAAAGTGTGTGAGTGCGTTTGTGAATAATATACGCAATGAGACAGTGAACCAAATGTATGCACACCATGTTTCCTCAAAAGTGAACAGTTGATTTGTTATTTCGCCGTATCAACTTTGTCCGAAATCGTGTTTTTTTTTAATTTCATATAATACGCCCGTCTGCAAATCGGGTAGAATTATGTTACCTTGACAAAATCACAACCATGTTGCTGTATGAACAGCATAATGTTTTGTGTAATAATATTACGCAACCTGTGCAAAATATGTGTGCAGAAAGTCATTTAACAACTTAAACCATTCCAAAAGCTGTACTGGTTAATGAGAAGCCCTCTCATGCTATGTAATTGAGAAAAGGGTTAACATACAGTTTTCTGTAATAATGAATATACATTTATAATGAGCAATCGTTATGTGCTTGTAACTTCATACGTTAATCAGATACGCTTAAGGTTTGATTCCATTTCGAAAGTTCAACCATATAGGTTACTCAGTAATGTATGAAATAGCCTGCATTGCACGCCTACGTATGCGCATGTATGTGCTGCTATCGGTACGGTATGTTGTGCACATACAAAAAAAAAGGCTTATGCACAAACCTGTGTCATGACTTGGGGGCCTGTGTTTGTGTGTTTGCATAACCTACTGCTGGAGCGAGCATGAGAAAAGGTTTCTAAGCCGGGCACATCCTATTACGACATTGACATTCAGAAGCCGAAACTGGATTCGAGGGAGACTGTCTTACCATCTCAAAATCCTGACGCGAAACTTAAGGGGAAAATATGATTATCCGACATTTGAGGGACAGCATAATGCTCATTTTTTTCAATTGAAAACGAAAAGATTGACGGTACAGCAAGCATGCACCATCCATGTATCAGTGTATGTAAGAAACAGATTTATATAGAATGAATAACAGAGAAATAAAGAGATAATAATTAATATATTTAGGGCTCAATGAATTGTTATATATGGCCCATGGCAACAACTCGACATTGTGTATAGTGGTGTCTAAACATTAATTATAATTGTCCAACAATATTTTCATTTCAGTTTGTTTAATTTCATTTATTTACATCCACAAAAATACATGTGCATAAATAGATCGACATTACATTACACAAACATTGGCACAAACTGTATCATACTTTTTAACATGCTGTACAATAAATACGTCCAAATACAGTACAATATCAAATAAAATTATATGTGATATTCGACTAACTAAAAATAAATTCAAAGGCAAAGAAGAATACAAATAGAGTGGGTGTGGGTGATTGGCAAAGGCCATGAGACCTGTTACGGCTAATAACATTTTAATGTATTGCATCCTATCAATCCAAAATGATTACAATCATCATGTGAGGTTATCAATCAGTCATCCAAATGAAAGGTTTTATTCGACTGTGCCAGAACATTAATATGAAGCTGACAAGTTAAAAAAAAAAACGTTTTCTGTAGCACGTCTCATTATATCTGGCGGTTAATGATGAGATTTTCTAACTCAAGTTAGAGATAATTGAGTCCTCAGTAAAATGCAATATGAAGATATATTGACAGAGTTATTACAGTTAATATGATTTAAAGGCAATACGTAAATCGTCCCAGTTTTCCCAGTCCCAGTTTTCTCTCTGCATGTTAAATACATAATAACCATGGAGTGCAGCTTTTTGTTTCTGCTCAATATATGAATCATTTAACGTCTTCATCGGATAATTAGGTTAATGAAACGACACTAGATGGATAGGGGAATAACCCAATTAATTAATGGCATCGAAAACCAAATCCGCCGCGGCCGTGGACAAGATTTATATGCCTAAGAGCATTCTTTGAAATGTGATGAACGAATTTAGCCAGCCTCGACAGTTAAAGGGATAAGTCGCCCACGTAGACATTATCGTGTCAATGAAAGCAAGACAAGTAGACGTGAAAGCTGGGCAGTGAAAGTTTGAACCAGATGGGATCCGTTAAATCTCAGCGTGAAGAGACTATATATGTTACACACTATGAATGAGCCAAAGATAACGAGAGAGTTAAAATACAGATCTATGTTTTGAAGTTGGTCTAGCCAGATATCCCATCTCTTTTTTTTTTGGTCGTGATTTTAGGGTTGATCACTGTTTGCTTGGTTAATACAATTCATTACTCTCCATTTACCTTATTCAAATAATATCCAGAGTACAAGGGCGCTCATAAACTTCGGATAGGAAAGAAAAACAGCATGATTACAACATGTACCATGAAAACTAGATAACAAGTGAATCAGGCTCGTACATTGTGTTCAGGCCATCGTAGACGACACGATCCGATCAGTCGTTACCACTCTACGACTGGCTGAATCATAGGACCAAGGCATGGGATTTGTGGAAGTAAGGTGACGTCACATGTATAGTCATAGGCGCTTACGACTACAGAATCGTAGTCAAATCGTGTCGTCTGCGTTGGCGCAAATTTCACGAATCATAGCAATTGATTGGGGTTTTTAGATATCAACAGTAGTGCCATTCTCATTCGGCTTAACAAAATCGCGAAGTTAGAAAAATCGAGGAGTTAGGGGATATGGACAATAGGACCATTCAGCTTTTGGGGCGGTTGCTAGGCAACTTTCACCCTAACTTCGAGATTTTTCTAACTTCGAGATTTTTGAAGCCCAATGAGAATGGCACTGTTGTTATGAAATTACAATTTACACTGATGTCCTTCAAATACTGGCAGCTATTCTTATAAGCGTGTATACAAATATCTTGCCAACCGACACGAACCATGTCATTATGAGTGCAGATAAACCCCTTGTGTGCCACATCTGAATATTTTCTCAAGTAAGACACACAAATCCCATAGAGCCCAATTGTGTCTGGCACGCAAACGGTTAATGAATAAGCTTCATGGTAAACAACGTGATATGTAGAGGATATATACCTAATCCTCATATTGTACACAATAAGACACATATATTTGTAAAACGCGTGTACAAATGTCATCTATTTCTTGCACCCAAAAAAAAAAGAGCAGCCCGTATGAAAAAGTATTAGGAATTAGTGGTAATGATAACGAGTACGGATTTCATTTAATTTTAACAAGTGTATTATTTTGAGATAATTCTTTCCTGTTTACCAGAGATAACACCGGACTCGGACACATGATCGTATCAGGATGACACTCCATTAATTACTGGTTTAACAGTCTTTTCAAATACTGCCCTACTCTGACAAAAGGAAGCAACTAACAAAAGAGACTTTTCTTGTAAATGAGCAAAATGTGTCTCACTTGCATTTGCATCAGTGCAAAACCACATCATGTTAGATTGAATATCTTGCAGCAAGATGAATATTTCTTGTCCAGATTTTGGCCGTATGTAGGAAATACTGGGTATAATCTAAAAGTACCAATAACCCAGATTTGAGTGATTTGTCACTTGCTTCCTTTTGTCAGAGTAGGGCAGAATAATTGTCCATACCGTTAACATGGTTAAGTATCTCTCTATCTCTCTCTATTTGCGCAAGAAGTGAGTTGACATGTTTTGACGGTACGACGTTAAGGGTTTTGAGGACCGTCTTTAAATCTGAATTTCATACTTCACACATGCGTGTAGAATAATGATACTCCCGACCTCGCAAACATGTCCTTTAGTGAAGACTGGTTGTCATGGAGAGAAATGTTCGGTAGTCATCAACAAGACTCGACAGACGAAACCAAAGTGCGATAACGCTTTTATGCATTTTTGTTTTCTAGCCACCCGAAGACAGAGCAGCGGACATGGAGACAAAACCCTGTGATAATGGGTTGCCTAGCAACAGCACATCTTCTCATTTTCATGCGTTCAGGCCTTCCGGTAGATACGAGCTTGAAAAGAAACATGTACATGTCAAAGTAGAAATAGAGTGGATAAGTATTTGCTTTTACTCAATCTAGTTGAGATATATCTGACAAATGCTGTTCACCCAAAATGGAAATGAGTTTAATCACGATAAGGAGAAAGGGAAGGATGCAGAGTGGGTATATAAGGGAGTCTGGTGTGAGGGGAAGGGGTAATATGCGTGGTGGTAGCGGTGTGGGTTCGAGACATGGGAGATGGAGGAAAAAGAGGAAGATTAAGGAGAAGATGAATGATAAAGGAAGAAGATAATAAAGAAGATAAAAGAAGGAGAACGGAGAGAAGAAAAATATCAATGAAATGAGTGGGGGACGAAAATTAAAAGAAGAAGATGATAAAGAGAAAAAGAAGAGGACAAAGAAGGAACAAATAAATTACAAGGATGATATTGTAAAAATGGTAAAAGAGAACTACCCTGCCTTTACCCAAACAAGAGGAGACCGTTTGACAACGGGAAATAAGAAATAAATGAGAAAGAACAGAACGTCAATACAAAAGAGAGGAAATGTAGTACAAGGTAATTTTTCTATAGAAAGGGTAAGCCATAACCAACGAAACGAATAGACTAAAGGCCATCGCATACGGACGATCCAATCGGCGTACGATTCTTGCGACTGGCTGAATCGCTGGACCCTGTCATCGGCTTTGTGCAAAAAGGTGACGTCACATTTCACGTCGCAAGACGATACGACTGCAAAATCGTGGCAAAATAGTGGTGTCTGCGGTGGCCTCAAGGTAAAGACATGGGCGTGCGGTTGGGAAGAATTGAAGCGTCATAATGGCACTTGACAATACTGATGAGAACCCATCAATAACTTGACTTTCAAACATATGGTCTCATAGCAACATGCTGCCTCTATTGTTATGACCGGCCGTTATGACACCTGATGGAAAATGTGACGCATGCAACATTTTGCCCCGGGTGCTAAAATGAAACTTCATACAGTCTCACCAACCACCGCAGTGATTTTGTGTATAGATTACAAAATATGATGTCTTTATGTTTTTCCCCGGTCTCCAGTCAAGCTGTGATCAGAAGAACTATGCAGTGGACGGACATCGCTTTACGTAACCACGTGTGATGAATCAATTTATTTAGCAAATCATATAAATATGTTCATATCATTAGTGTTCTTATATGGTTTACATCAGCTTATTTGCTATTATCTTCTAGTCCGTCAATGCTAAAAAAAAAAAAACATATACAGGTAATGACAAACAACAGATTTGTATTTCATGTTGTATTTTTTCAAAGACGATATGATAAAAATAATAGTTATCAATCTTCTGTCGCACTATCTTCCGTAGATGCAAATATGGTACTAGTATTACGTGTACATTGTGATGCCATGAGGCAAAGCTCACATACACACTGATGTGTGCTTAACTCGGAATTCAAAGTCCGCTAGAACCGCCACAGTCCGCGATGAGGTTCAAAGTACATTCCATGATCCACTTGATAATATCAATAATATCCAAAATACAGAAAATTGACAAATGCACCTTAAAAGTGCACACTGTCACGTAAAAGTACGAGCGCAGTAGCATAGAATTTGTACTTTTATAAGAATGATATCATCCGCGGAGAAAATCGACACCGATCTTTTTTTTTGTTAAGCCTCTTCTGTACTTTTTTGCATGACTGGGTGTGCTCTGAGACCAGATTTTTTCATCACGCTGCACGGTTCGCTTGCCATATTGATATATTTTTGTCGCGTGTCTGGGCAATTTTGGTTGAGAGTTGGAGACATAGACTGGAATCAAATCGTATCTGGGTCGAGCGAGAAAGGTCGCATGGTTATAAAATGATGTATCGACGCTTTCCCCTCGTAATATCACGCGCATTGTTTCATATAACTGCAAAGTTTCCACCACCCTCTTCTATCACTTCCCTCCGTCTCCTTTCTTGTATTTATTTTCTCTTTGGATGTATTATTGTATATTACTTTTTGACACGATATTATATGTTACGGGCTCACAGACTTGTATTATCATATTGATTTTCCTGGAAACACATCAAACATTGCTTCCATAATGTGCCTCTTCCATGCAATTTAAACTTAAAATTAAGGAAAATTATTAATTTACAACAATGATTCTGTTTATTCGCATTCGTAGTTCTCTCACATGTTCCGTGTAACACAATAACATTTGAGTTTGTACTTAAATTTAAATATCATATTTGCATTGTTATAGATTTATATTGAAAAACACAGTGTAGTTTTCTCAAAGTCATTTTTCATTAATATATTCATTTTTTGCGATTAAAAAGCCATACAAAACAATCAGCTTTGGAAGATTGGTCTAAAGCTGGTCTACCGAAAGGTATCCAGAAAATGTTGTTTTTAAAAAATTGTAGCTTTTTACGTTTACAGTACCAACAAAATAGACTTGCTTGGGAAAACAACAACCGAGTACTACGTAACATTTAATGATATAACAAAAGAAATCAAAATTAATGATTTATTTGAAGTAAGCGCACAAACACAATTTCTAATAATAGAACATATTCAGTAAGATTACTGCTTAAAAAAAAAATTTATGACTCAGACAGTTTTGTTTGCTCCGCTTCAGGGCACGTTATGATCCGTCTGTCATTTTCTGTAAAAAAACAATGTATTGGTAATTGTGATTGAGTGAATGGAAACTGAATGTGTTTACATCATGATAAAAAAAACACATTCGAACAGCTGAGTAATTATTAAGGACAAGTTCAAATAATATAAACATGATGCAAGCAGAAATTAAATGCGAAAAAACACAACCTAAAGTGCATACCTGTTTGAAATTGTGGAACTAATATACCGGAACTAAAAGATCGAGTTACGGATCCTTCCGTATGTCAAAACAGCGGGATTTTCCGACGTAACACGTCACGTTAGTGCATTTCGTGTAGACATGTGCATGACAAGTTTGCTTTAGGCAGAACAAGAGCTACTTACATCATTATCTAGATGTTTTGAATGAACTGTTAGTAAGGTTGAATTCTGATATGTTAAACCTCTCTATGTAGTTATCACATTTTTTACTATTATGTCAAATTACCTCAATTACATCGAATTACAAGAAATGTAGGTTATGTTTGCATTGATGTATTATGGAAACAAAATGATAAAATGCAAGGAAAATTAATTATTCAATCCATACAACAAGACTTTGATGAATTATTATATTTTCATGACTTGGTATGTAATTCTATTAATTGATGTTCAACTTTTAATGTAAACAGATGGTGTTTGTCCTATTTTGTTTACGACTAAATGCGTGCGTTTTATACTGTTTGCATGTTCATGAAATTCAAAGAAAGTGCAAAAATACGTCATATCGAGATGCATGATATATGCCTCATATTTATTTTCATTTTTGTGTCTATTTCAATTGAGTGATTGACGTATACATTATATTACACTCTTGATGCGCCATCTGCGAATTTGTTTAAAAGTTATACATGCAATGCCAATATATAGCTACATTATGTCTGGCAATAGAATTGTGAAAAAGAGACATGAAAAAATAACAATAGGACAGATTATTGTCAACATACGAAGCAAAGCAAATAAAAACGTCTCGTGATTTCGTAACCCACCTTCGTGGCATCGGAATCCCGGACCGGAATACCATGTGCACATGCGATAGCTATCGTCTGTGCATTACTACCGTGATTATGATAATATATAACTTCATATCTACAGCTGATAGAACTATACATTCATGCATAGCAGATTGAACGAAGTGAGTCTGTGAGTGAGCGGAGATTTCAAGGATTTTCTCTCATAATGTTTCTTTTTATCTAAATTCCCACAAGAGGGCGTATCGGGTTTCTTCCTTTCAGTATTGAAAAGAAAATAGCCTGTGCCCAGGTTTTTGGACATGGTTAATTCCAGCTTAAAGATAAGAGTCTGGTACTCACAAGTCACAAGACTTGTCACTCTGTCATTCTCCTCTGTCCTCCCTCCGTCCTGCTTGGGCAAGCTGGAGAAGGCATTGAGAATGGTTAGTCTCCTGCAGCCAGGCCCGTTTATTGAACATGTAATTTGGATTGAAAATGCCTAAAAGCCTGGGAGCCAGGCTAGAGCGAACTCGGAGTTTCAATCGCAAGTTTTTCAGGCTCGCACTTTGCGTTGAGTTGAGACGACCTTTCCGACCGACATCAATCAATATGTAATCCTACACCAGCTGGGTTTCCATCAGTGCTGGCGAGCTGGCTATGAAAGAAGGGGTAGCCTCGCCTACAGGCTGCCAGGCATTATTTTTTAAACCGAACTCTTCAATGAAGGGGGTCTGGCTGCAGTAGACTAATCATTCTTGATTTTTTATCCTGCTGGGGAAAGAAGCGAATGATTCAGTGACTAGTCTTCGAGAGCTAGACTCTAGTTATATAAACATAACAAAAAAGTAAGTCCCCCCCCCCCCCCCCCAAGCAAAATAGCATAACTTTTTATCGAAGAGGTTTTGGGCTAAATAATGTGGCAGGAATGTTTCTTTACTCATTGACTAACTTTCACATTTATCCAATTACTCATGCATGAGTGAACACAATTTAAAGGCAAGAATGACACTTTTAAAAAGCCACAAAGGTAATTTTGGGATTCTGTCACATGAATTTTTGATGAATTCCTTTTCTGGTGCATAATGTATGTCCTTTCATTGTATCTCGACACTTTACCCATTGTTCTGGTTGAATAAGCACCGTTTAACAAATACTCATACCTCTTGAGGAAAAAAACCCTTTTAAAAACCCTTTATTTTGGTGAAAAAATAGAACTCTGGATATTTTGACAAAGATGTAACATGACATGTTGTGTAAACATAAGAAGTCATTTTCGTGTCATGGTTGAGTGAAAAAACTTTAAAAGTCGCACAAGAAATAAAAAAATGTATTGTTAAAATGGCATAAACAATTACCCCTGATACTTTGAAAAGTGACATTTTTGCCTTTAAAATGTGCCCACTCGTGCATGACTAATCTGATTAATGTGATTTTCACACACAGAAGTTAGTCAATAAGATAGGGAACAATCTTGCCAAATTATTATCCCCAAAACCTCGTCGATAAAAAGTTATGCTTTTTTGCTTGGGGGGGGGGGGGGGCTTACTGTTGTGTTTAGTTTGGATCAGAATTGTCTAAAAGCATGAAAGCCGGGATGGTCGCAGACGAAGAGTGGCTTGTTCTCATTGCTGCGGATTTTGCTTTCTTCATTGTGTTTTCTACATATTGCTAATGGTTAATGCCTCGGTATGGATATTGACGTCAATTTGAGAGATACGGAGAAAGAAACGAGAGTGACGGAAGGGTGGAAAAGGATACTGAAAGAAAAGTAAATAGAGAGAGGGGTTGAGTGATAAGGCAGAGAAAGAAATGGAAATGGAAAGATAAAGCAAAGGGGTAACCGGTGAAAGGAGAGGAGGATGGAACGGGCAGGTAGAAAAAGCAAATGAGAGAGACAGACAGACAGACAGACAGACAGACAGACAGACAGACAGGCAAACAGACAGACAGACAGACAGACAGACAGAATGACAGGCAGAGACAGAGAGACAGATTGAGAGAGAGGAGAGACAGACAGACAGACAGACAGACAGAGACAAAGAGACAGAGCACGGGATGAGAGGAGGAGGAAGATTTTCCGTAACTTCGGCCGTACCATCCCTTATAAAAAGGTTGATGTAATTTGATGCAACATAATATGCATATAACAAAATCACTAATTGTTCAATGGAAATATGTGTCCTATATTTTAAAATGATTTTTCTATATTTTTTCTCAGCACTGATAAGCCCCGCCTCCAAAATATCCTCCAACTCAAGATTCCCCTTGTGACATCATCAAAAGTAGAAATTAGCAGCATAATATGCAAAATTTATGCACAAACTAAACATTGCAATGGCTACCTCCACCCAGGGATGTGTGATGGAAGGATAGGAAGCAACTTTCTTTCTTTGAACCCATGTGCCAAGCCGCTGAAAAGTTATGGTGTTCTCAACAGGTGCTGTTCAGGTGTTTGAACAATTATGAACATGATTGTGTGGCAACGGTTTCTCAGAGAGAACAAAAGAAATATACAGTCTCATTTCGCTTGTCCCGTTCTGTTAATGACATTAATACTTCCATGAGCACAACAGGTATCAGCAAACACAAATAAACAAGTTTTTCAAGTAAAATATCTCTGCTTCACGCAAACACACACAAACGCCGTTAATGATAACACACAGCTTAATATATCATTTTGAGGGTGGTTGAATCTCCCAAATGCACAAGTTGTTGGAAATTTAAGAAATTGGTCAATTTTGTAATTAATACAAATAGCTTATATGTCCGATTTTTAATGATACCTCAATACTTTTCGAAACAAAAGCAGAGTATTAGGATCTGTCATTATCTGCCGTTATCTTCCTTATAGTTTGCAAACGAATTTGTCAAAAACAAAACGTCTACAGACAAATGGGAAATTAAAGAAATTTCTTTTCAAGTTGACATCAGCTAAATGTCGGCTCGGCACATGGAATATCAAAGCATTGTCATGATTATGGAATTCTTTTGACATTCATGAGCACGCTTTAGAAACCAATACAGATGTTTGAATGTATTATGCTCGAGTTTCTACTCCTTCCTTCCCTGATCCACCTACCCACCAGAGCATCACACGTCTTCACACAATACCATGTGGGAATAATCGTTTCCTTGTGTCAAATATGTGCTAGCTATGCCAAGGGAGATAAATTTGCATTATATAAACATGCGATGCTATTATAAGCACTTGCAGGTAGTCATTGCAATGTATAGTTTGTGCATAAATTCTATCGATTATTCTACTTATTAATTAATACGTTTGATTATGTCACAAGGGGAATCTTAAGTTGTAGGATATTTTGGAGGCGGGGCTTATCAGTGCTGAGAAAAAATAAAGAAGAATTATTTTAAAATATAGGATACATATTGTCATTTAACATTTAGTGATTTTAGTTAGTTAGTGATTTTGTTATATACATATTATGTTGCACCAACCTAAGTCAACATACATTTTCACGTCAAGGGACATTTCAAGTCAGCTGAAACTATAGTCAAAGCTAGCAGAAAATACGTTCCTAGTTATTCATTTCTCCCCAGGCTAGGGGGGGGGGGGGCGAGGCGTACATGTGATCATCGAGCTGGCTACATGAAGTCTTGAAAGAAGCTTCTATAAGATACCTCGAGGGACCGAAATACAGGTGGACTACAGCTGCGTAATCAATTGCAGGGGAGTTTCTTTCTATTCGATAATGCCGAGAATATGCCCACGATGCCTGGCACATTATCGCATATTGGTATTTCCTCCAACCAGGGATGTGTTAGGAAGGAGGGACAACTCAACCATAATATATTCAAACATCTGTATGGATACTAAAGCGTGCTAATGAATGTCAAAAGCATTCCACAATCACTGCAATGCTTTGAAGTCCCATGCGCGGCACCGTCATTTTGCTATCGTCAACTTGGAAAGCAGTATCTTTAATTGCCTGTTTTGTTTCTCGAAGCTGTGTTTCTTATCACATTTTTTTGTAATTTTCAAGAAAGTTAAGGGGCAACACCTCTAAAGATCCTGTATTCGATTTTCTTCTAAATAATTGTTGAATGATGCACAAACGGAGATATAAGAAAATATTCTTACTTGCATAATTAACAAATTTCTTCACTTTCCGGAGATTTCCGGAAATGTCGGATTCAATCATTATCAAAATCATATATTAAGCTGCTTATTTTCATTAACAGAGTTTGCGTGAATTTGCGTGCAAATGAGATATTTTACTTTAAAAAACTGTTTATTTTTGTTCGCTGATATCGCTTTTCCTCACAAAAGTATTGATGCAATCCAACAGAAGTGGACAAGCGAAATAAGACTCTACATTTCTTTTGTTCTCTCTGAGAAACCGTTGCTAGGCAATCGTGTTCGTTATTGTTAAAACACGTGAAAAGCACATGCTGAGACCACGCAATTTTTCGGCGGTGCCACGCATGGGCTCAAAGAAAGAATGTTGTTTCATATCCTTTCCTAACACATCCCTGCTCCAACGGAACTTCGGGTAAAATACCGCAATATCGGGACTGTTCTGAGCAATAGCGATCCAGGGTGTACGTGTAATACTGAATACATGTGAATGTAAAAACTCGTTGAATTGGGGGGGGGGGGGGCAGTTGCCAATACATTACGAAAACGGTCTACTGCGAGGTCATTATCATCACATCTTACCAACTTTTGAGCCAATCATACAATATACTGGTTTCCCCAGATTAAGACCTTCTGCCACACGAGAAAGTACTAAAGGGTGATATTCATAGGAAATAAAATCAAATAAATATAGTTTATTTTGTAATTGAATGAGTTATTAAAGCAATATATGCAGCTATCATTCCATGAAAGTGTTCAGTTTTGTGTTTAACATCTTTAATGAAAGTAAAATTTTACTAAATTGACTCTCTTCCTGACCTACGAAATCGCCTCAGGGAAAGTGGCGCTGTGTGTACGTCAGAGCCGGGATACGCTTCACAATGACCATTGTGTATCACACCTGTTAATCCACTAGCAACTGTCATCACAGTTTCAATAACAATGCATGATGCTTCTGGCGGAAAAGAAGCTGCGGATTGGCATGTTTGATGCACAATAACGCCTCCCTTTTCTTACGTCAGACCTGAAGGCCGTTTCGGATGACAGTAGGGCAAATTTGTCCCCGAGAATACGGTGAATGTTTTCACCCTAATTTCGCTTTTTGGAAAGTGATATATTGTTTGAATGTCATCCGAGCTCATTGTATGGCTTATAAGCTTTCTGTAGATGAATATCTTCATATTTTTTTATTTTCTATGAATATCACCTTTAAACCTTATCGCTTGGCTTTAAAGGCCCGGTCCCACTGTCCGATGGACACAAAACGTATGCAAAAAGGTTGGATCCACAGTGGACGGATGTTCGATGGATAGAGCGTATGAAACACGTATGCAATGAGTACACAACGGATGTATAGCGTTTTACTTTTTACATACTCTTTGCATCCGTAAGTGCAGTGGGACCGGGCCTTTACATGTATCACATTCTTAGATTGCCCACTGTCATGACTTTCCTCTTGCTTATCATGAACCAGGAGCTAGAAGGAGCTAATTTGACTATTGAGAAAGGGTCGATATGCAGGGATAATAATTTTTTTCGTGAGCTTTGCCTCATATAGAAATTAAAAAATGTATGGAAAGGCCAATCATTTCCATGAAAACAAAAAAAACATACAATTTCGTAAAAATTAAATGTAATCAAGGCATTTGCGAGGTTTTTAGCTCGTGTAATATCACATCATATCACATGTAGTGATTTACCAAAATACCACGTACCAGGGAAGGAAGAAGAGAATAAGGAAAATTTAGCTTTGTAAAAATAAAAATATCCATGGACAAATCCATCAAAAATAAGCCCGGTAAGACCAAAATTTCAGTCAAATATTTCAATAGCCGGTAAACCTAAATCCATTATGTATTTATTATTCATGTTATTCATTGACAATTGTCGTTATTTAGATGACCTCCCTAAATACATGCTTTAAAGGGAATATACTGAACTGGGAAAACAAAAAGGCCGTTGAAAGGAGATAGTGAGCAATCTTCTTGGCAGTGGTCTTAAATTCATATATTGTCCATTTTAGAAAGCTATTTGCCCTCAAATGATCCACATTTGATGTTATTAGTGATTAAATCACAAATCATTAGAATGTTCGGGCCGAACATTTTGAGTAATCAATATCTTTCTATCGAAGTGCCATATCCGGTGACGTAGGCGATTATGTTTCTAGCTGTTTGAATCAGCTCCACCTCCCGCTGACCTGCACCTCTCTCTGTAAGCCATGCATTCAGACTAGTCATCCAATTCATCCAATTCATCCAATTAGTAATCATTAATTACCTTTCGGCAAGTTTCTAAAATGGACAATACATACATTTAAGACCATTGGTAAGAAGATTGCTCACGACCACCCTTTTGAAGGCTTTTTTGTCTTTTTGTCTTCCCATTAAGATTCCCTTAATGCATGGATGTATTTTCGTGAGTTTTGTTACAGTGTGATACCATGTAGAGTCTCAATTCGAACTGTTCATGTTCAGTTAAATATGAGTTAAATGTAAGTAATGGAAGTTGTTTTTTTTCAGCAATTTGATGTTTATGTTTAGTGATTCTGTGTTATAATATATAATGTAATATATAGTTTAATGTGTGGGTTGATTTTTCTTTTACAAAAACATAAATACGAAAAAAAAGATGGAATGGAAGAGGTGAGGATTAATGGACTCGTTATCATTGCAGAACTGTTCCATTCTCGTTTGATTTCGAGATTACATTAATGAATCAACTGATATAGACGATGGGATCAGACAAGACTGTACCGAAACCCGTTGATGACAGCACAACGACTTCGATGTGTTCTACTACGATATATCTTTAACCACCACTATTCGCTACCTTTAAGAGAAATCCAGATACTCTGTGATCACTTTTCGCCTTCCCCACTGTATACCCCGGGGCTATCACATTCTCTTTTCCAGGTGCACTTGTCGCAGTAGAATAGTTGTCACGAAAAGGGTAAAATAAAACACCGAACATTCTCTTTGACTTTCTCGCCAGGAAGACTGGCATGTTTGAAAGCCATTTCATCCACACGCCCACGCATGCATATCCATGTCAGTGTATGTGCCAGTCTTCTGTCGCTTTATATTTGCCCATTAGGGCGAAATAATAGCCTACTCAGTGAGAAGGAAGCATAGACAAACTCTCTCTCTCTCTCACTATTTCTTTTTATTGATGTCTGTTTTGCTATCAGTATGAACATAATAAGACACATGAGCCTTAGAAAAAAGGCAATATACCAAATTGATATGATTGTGGCTTTTCTACAGTAGTATTAAGACTGATAGTTTTCAAGACAGAGTGTTGGAGAGAGAGAAAAAAAAGGAGAGAGAGGGGGAGGGAGAGAGATGGAAAGAGAGAGAGAGAGAGAGAGAGAGAGAGAGAGAGAAAAAAAAGAGAGAGAGGGGGGAGAGAGAGAGGCATTGGAGAGACAAGGATAGAAAATGACGGAGAGACTATAACTGTAGAGCATTGATGGATAAAGAGGATGAACTGCGATGAAAAAAAAGACAAGGGGTTGCAGGAGAGAGATGACAGAAGATGGGGGAAGGAGGAGGGAGAAAGATAGAGAGAGGGATGGAGTGGGAGAGTAGTGGTGACAAGAAAAGAAATACATGGGAAAGAACTCAGACGACCGGATGGAAAGGAGAAGGCAAGGCGAATGAAATGTGACGTACACAACCGTATAACATGCAACACACATTAGCATGTACACCATTGCGTCTGGATATAGTGCTTAACCCCTCCTAAGCCATACAAATGCATCTCTCTATGGCATTTGCGTGCATAACTGATGAAAAACGTAGACACATGGCACATATTGTGTTAAGAGCCATACCGAACATTCCGTAGGATCAAAATCGTTGCAGATCATGGCAAATCTGGGTCATGTAAGTGAGAAGATTTAGAATATAGAGCAGAGTTTGCAAGGCAAAACTGATCTGTATGGTTTGAGTAATTCTTACCCTTCATTATACGTGATTAATGGATTCCATGTAGTTTACAATTACGCATCGCCATTTGATAAAGGTTAATAGGTCTATTTCAATATGGTTATGATTGCAGATTAACCTCAGGAGGCATTTTATGTACATTAAGATTTAGTCATTATTTCGCTCTTAAAAATCATTACGAAGGTGATACATTAGCACGAAACTCCAAAACTTTATCCGCTCATTTTGAGCAGATAAAAATATATGTGCTATAGTTATATAAGAGTTTAAAGTCCCAACTCGCATTGCGTGGCACTTGGTTGCGTGTGAGTTAACACGCGGCTTGTCATGCTTGTTGACAATGTTGTTCTAGCGTGTATTATGGAAGTTATCCAGCTAATAAACGTCGTACTCGATACAGAGTCTGCACGACAGACATGGCCATGACACAGAGCGAGATTGCAAGCGATGTATGTCGTTTAGATACAAAAACATGAACGGAACATAATTAGTGAAGGTTTATCTGTCAAAGGAACATAATTAGTGAAGGTTTATCCGTCAAAGGATAAGAAAGTTATGATTTGTTAAAGTTTCGACTTCGTGACTTCGTGACGTCACATGCGAGATGCTCTCCCGTTATGTTGTGTACTAATTCTGTTGAAAATGTTACTTTTCTCTAAAGGATATGCACCATTTTACCTGTGCATTAGATATATAATTAGACACATGTTTTTACACACACACATACCTGTATGGAAAAAATTTATTCCTTCATTGAAAAAAAACAAAAAAGGGGGATTTCAAGGGAAGATAGTACCCAACATAATGCGAGAGCATCTCGTACGTGACGTCTCAAAATCAAACCTTAGAAGATCAAAAATTTATTTTTCTTTTTACGGCTTTTCATCATATTTTTTCATTTGTCTACTTGTACTGAAACCAACTTAATTTCAGTGTGGACTATCCCTTTGATATACATGAACGTTTTCTATGCGCTGAACATGTAAATGAAAGATTGCAGAGCTTACATGAAATAATCATACAGATAAGACGTTTCATGTATCAACACATTATGCGAACAAAAATATATGGGAGAGAACTCAATGAGTAGTCTATATAACTCTCGCATTTTATATATATGTCTATCACAGATATATACATTAACAAAAATATCTCTCTCTCTCACAGAGATAGATATATCACTCAAGTACAGAGTGTTCTTTTCAAGGCGTAAGTAATCACTTTTTTTTCCCTTCAGGTTTGATTGTACGGCCCTGGGCGTGATGTATCGCGAGTGCAGTCTTCTCATCTGTAAGCATGGAAAGGGCAAGATAAATTTGAAAGAGTTGTTTTTGACATTGAGATGGAGCGAACGGTCGGATAATGAGTTCTCGTTGGCATTGAGAAGGTGAAATAGTCCTGATAGATGAAGATGGTGACAGAATTAGCTCAGGACGATGTCCAGTTTCAAGCCGTGTGCTTGTATACCACGCGGATTATGATCTGTGTATACAGTCAAAAGGATATGTTAATCAGAAATCTTGTTTTCAAACTTTGCTTTGTTCTTACCAACCTGAATGTATGTATACGTCTATTATTGTTGTTTGTTGTGGAAAGTCAAATCAAATCTTGAACCCAGAATGCAACATAAACATGTTAGAGGAGAATTAAACCGTAAGTAGAAGCTCATTTCGATGTAAGCAGGTAATCAACAAATTATGAAACATCTGAAGAAAATCAGAAACATAGTAAGAACGAAAACATCGTTAGCTCTGGCCCTTTTTTTCTGGCGACGTTATATATGAATATGAATTGACTGTTTGTGTCGTGCGTTGTCACGAGTTGCTGTCCTTGCATAAATGCATGACTGGGGCAAAAACAATTAAAAGACAATGCTCGCATTGTGGAATAGCTGACGAAGGATTTCACGGGCTGGTGATTAAGATGTTATCAATCTCATAACTTGTTGTTATATGATTTAGTATCTATCAAGCATAAGAAACATGGTAACAAAAACAATGAAGAAGAATAACTAGTAAATTCAAATTTAAATTAAAAAAACAAACACAAATGCATTGCGTAAATACAGAGGCTTAAAGGATTAAAGCAAACAGTGTACTAAACCTGTACTAAGTTAGTCCACTGTTTAGAATATCGGTCATAGTATTTAGGTGCAGCATAAACAAAATGAAGGCACTTAAATAAACACATAGGGTAAGTTCTGAGGATTTTGTTGTTATGTTGTCTGAGATTCCGTGATTCTTCTTTTCCAATCTCAATACCCGATCCTTGTCTGCTTTTGTGCAAATGAACGTGCCATCGGCGAACGAGGTTTTTCCTCTTTTAGTCTTTCAGTCTCTTTTTGTCGGACTGTTCGTGGGACAATGACGGACATCCTTGACCAATTTTTGACTTCGTGGTCGCGTAATGCATCTGCTTCAAGCGTCTGTGGAAGTCAAAAGACGACAGGTAAGGAGGATACAAACATTCTTGAAGGTTGTGTCATATAGTTGGAGTTAAGATATTGATCGAATGGTTCGAGATGGACCGGGAGGGAGAAAATTAGAGATAGAGAGAGAGAGAGAGAGAGAGAGAGAGAGAGGGTGGGGTAGATGAAGATAGAGACGGGGGGGATATATTCATGTAATGGATATATGGAGAACGAGGAAAATTTGCCTACAAAAGTGGAGAGGAGAAACCACGATATCAAAAATCATCCAAAGGCAAGATATGTTAATGACAAGATTAGGAGAATGTGAAATGTGTTTTTGTGTGTGTGTGCGTGTTTGTGAGTGTGTGTGTGTGTGTGTGCGTCTGAAAGAGAGAGAAAGAGAGAGAGAAAGAGAGAGAAAGGGAAAGAAAGAGAGAGAGAGAGAGAGAGAGAGAGAAAGAAGGAGAGAGAGAAAGAGAGAGAGGGGGGGGGAGAAAGGAAGGCAAAGGGGAAATAATCAGAATGACGCAAATGTATAATATTAAGCCACAGATTAGAGCGATGGGGAGCAGAGAGGGATAGAAAAGGTAACAGAGAGAGAGTAAGACATGTTCTTGGGTAAAAGCAGTTAGAGAACACACACGAAGGGAGATCACTCATAGTAATCATGGTAATAGACTAAGCTTGAGGATAGTGCTGACGTATATACAGGGACACGAAATGAGAAAGAAAATAACATCGCAATTTGACTTGATAAAATATATCAACAGTGAGAAAAAAGTAGAAGCTAAAAATAATTAAGGCACGAATAGTCAGCACAATTATGCAAATTGAACAAATATCAATACGCCTGAAAACGTACATTGTAATTTCCAATCAACAGCCTGTCACACACTGAGCTTTTTCTAATAGTGTGCGTAGTAGCCGCTATTATATTCCTAGCGGGTACTGATTCCAATCATAGCTTTCTTTGCTTTCTGACTATCACCAGCAGGAGACAATAACTAAGGGGTAGCGAGTATTACCCCTGTCAAGATTTCATCCCCTTCTTAGAAGTTTACCGATCATCCATTTTCCAAAATAACCTGCTTTCATCTGTTCATTGAAACAAACAAAAAATGTTAAATTGAAAGGAAGTGAGAGCAAACGAAAGATAATATGGGGACAGACAGACATACAGACACACTGAGATAATGAGAGAGAAAGCGAGAGAGAAAGAGAGAGAGAAAGAGAGAGAGAAAGAGAGAGAGAGAGAGAGAGAGAGAGAGAGAGAGGGAAAAAAAGAAAAAGAAAAAAAGAGAGAAAGAGAAAGTTAAAGAGAGAGAGAGTGAGAGAGAGAGACGGGGGAGAGAAAAGCGAGGGTGGTGGTATGGGGTGAGGGAGAGAGAGAAAGAGAAAGAGAGAGACACACACAGACAGAGACAGACAGAGAGAGAGACAGAGAGAGGGACACGCACGAGATAGAGAGAGAGTGAAAGGGGAGAGAGAGGGGAGAGATACAGAGACATAGACAGACAAACAGACAGATAGACAGACAGACAGACAGACAGAGAGAAAAAGAGACAGAGAGAGACAGAGAAAGGGAGAGACAGAGAGAGGGAGAGAGAGAAAAAAAAAAGGAGAGACAAATCATGGGGGAAAGGTCCCACTGAGCAGAAAGCTCTTTCCATTAGCTCCTATTAGCCCCCGCCTACGAGCCTGTCCACTCTCAAGCTCGGCAACTATTTGCAGGAGATCTTCACCAAATATCAAGTGGAGTTCCTCATGAATACGGCGACAAGGGAAGTCCAATTAGAGGGTGTTAGTTTACATTGAATCCTGATCTAGTCACCAGTCACTTTCCAGCGGACATGTCGGCATGGCTCGAGGGACTTGGGGGGGGGGGGGGGGTAGGAGGAGGGGGTTGATACAGCGAGCGCCCCACCCTCCTGTTTTCCAAAACGTAACAAAATATAATGAATGTGTACCGTATACATGTCATGCACAAACATTTTGATTTGTAAATATAATTGAAGTTGGAAAGGCGGGGAGATCCAACCCCCCCGCACTTTCTCCCATTATATTTATGATATTGAGAGTCCTGATTCCAACACTATTTTTAGATATAACATGGGTGATATGGTTGGGATGGGGTCATGTCATGACTGGGCTTCCGAGAGTTCATGTAGTGAGATGCTGGAGAAGTTGGTGAATTGTGTGTAATGTTTATGGGGGAGGTGTTAGCGTGAGGTACCGTTCAAGATAAGTATGAGAGCCATTTTTTTAAATTAATGTTGATACTTGTCCTCACCAAATGCGAGGAGTGTGTTGTCCGTTCTCGTAGATACCCCATTTTCAACGGTACCCTTTTACTGCCCCATCCCCCCCCCCACCCCATAACTCGACGCCCCTGTTCAAGCAATATTTAATATTGAAGTGCTATACTCTAGTGGGATGAAATGTAGGACCAGTTTTGGAACTGATATCAGGTAAGACAATTGCTTTTAGTCCAAAGGCATGTACGATACGAGATGATCTTCATAAGATATGAACACACCGTCACGCTGTGTTAAAACTGCAGTGATCCTGGTTAATGTGTTATAACTACAGTGATATTTTATGCAGTGATAGTGTATAAACTGCAGTAATCATATTTTCTGTGTTAAAACTGCAGTGACCACAGTTTCTGTGTTAAAACTGCAGTAATCACAATTTTTTTGTTAAAACTACAGTGATCACAGTATCTGCCTTAAAACTGTAGTAAGTCTTACTTGTGAAAAAGGGGTTACGTAAAATAAGTTATGTTAACAACACAAACATAGTCAAACGTGGCGAGAGATCTGTGTACATGCAGACACTGTCTCCAAGTATCTTATCCCATAATTGCAGAATTTGAAGCGCGAAGTCGTCCTGCTTGATGGGTTCAAATATTTTACTCAAAGGAGATAGCGGTCCAAAGTCAGCATGTCATTCCCAGTTATATTTGACATTCTAACTCGTGTGGCGAGGATTTTTGATTACTTATTCAAAACTATACGATGTGAAGTTCAACTCTGAAGTCCTTGCTCTTGTAAAAGAATTGAAGAACGTGGTTGCAGACGTAGGATATGTTTACTGCAATGTCGACTGCAGATGAGCAAGCAGATAATGATTGGTTAGTTTCTGTTCTGCATTATACACAATGTTATATAGTACATTTGTCATAATTTGAGGGATTGCATGGTTACAAATAATGTGAATCGCGGCGACAAGGCCTAGAAGTAGTAGAAGTAGAGGACAGAAGAGCAATAGGTCTAGAAGTAGTAGTAGTAGGAGGAGGAGGAGGAGGAGGAGGAGGAGTAGCTGCTGCAGTTATAGTTAAATTAGCAGCAGTAACAATAGTAGTTGTTGTCGTGTAAAGTATGACGAGTGGAAACACTAATTGGTTTTGTTATTATTGTTATTGTTAAAATTATCAGTGTTAATATTCACTACAGTTATAGGAATAAAGATTTAAAACATATTAGTAAAAAAAAGTATCGTCTTGATTTCTTCATATCTGCACCAAGTGTGTCATTTTAAGAAAAGCATAGCAGCCACAGACTGTTGATATGGTAACAGTGCGATAATTTTATATTCAACATACATTATAACGTATTTTCTGTGTAGAAAAGGGTGAGCCATCCCTTTGATTCCATTTTCATCAATCCGTATGCAACTTGTTACGAGGGAAGGTACACCCCGCTTCAGGAAAACATAAAAATGAAAATGCAAAGTTCGTCCTTCTTGAATGTCACGGCGGTGCAGCAGAAAATTGGTCTTATTAATCATGTATAAGAGGAAGGTGAGACGGGACCGGGCCGGGGTGAAGCAGGATTGCCCTGGGGGGTATGTGGTAGGAGGCGTGGAGAGGGGGAGGTGTCAGTGGTGGAAATGATAGGTGGGTGTGTGTGATGAGGGGGTGTGGGTGGTTGGAAGGGTAGGTGTATGTGTGATGAGGGGTTAGGGGTAGGAGAGGATGTGAAGGCGTGAGTGGTGGAGAGGATAGGTTGGTGTGTGATAGGGAGGGTTAGGTGGTAGCGGATGATGGGGTGTGGGTGTTTGGAAGGATTTGTGCATGTGTGATGGGGGGGGGGGGGGTTAGGGGTAGGAGAGGATGTGAAGGAGTGAGTGGTGGAAAGGATAGGTGGGTGTGTGATAGGGAGGGTTAGGTGGTTGGGGATGAGGGGTGTGGGTAGTTGGAAGATAGGTAGGGGTGTGTGTGTGTGTGTGTGTATGTGTGTGTTTGTGCGTATGTGTGTGTGATTGATAGGGAGGGTTAGGTGGTAGGGGAGGAGGGGATGTGGGTGGTTTGAAGGATAGGTAGGTGTGTGATAGGGAGAGGGTTAGGTGGTAGGGGAATGGGGAGGAGTGAGTGGTGGAAAGGATATGTGTGTGTGTGTGTGTGTGTGTGTGTGTGGTATGGATGATAATACCAAGATTAGGTGGTAGGTGTGACGGGGGGTGGGGGGGTATTTGTAGGAAGGGGGAAGGAATGAGAGAAAGAATGAGTAGATGGGTGTGACAGAGGGTGATATCAAGGTTAGGGGGAGGGGTAGGGAAGATGGAGTGTGTGGTGGATAGGATAGGTGGTGGGTGTGACTCGGAGTTATATCAAGGTTATATCGTTGGGAGTGTAAGTGCATGAGATGTGTTGCGAAAATTTCAATTTCAATTTCAATTTATTTTCATACTTCTCGATGAATACAATGTGCAAAACAAAACAAAACAAAAGGAGTGAGGAATCACGGAAGTGTGGGGGTTGTTCGGTGTGGGGTTTTTTTTAGGTGAATGTGTGTTGAGTGTGAGGGGGGGGGGCTGGGCTGGGAGGGCAATAATTAGCTTGCAGATTATAGCGTGACACCCTCTCAGAGCATTTGTTTGACGTGGTATGTACACACATAATGCAGCTAGTTTACATTTCAGACCCTCTGTACTCCCTGAGTAACGGGAGTTTGCGCTTGCATTCGCCGTAATGTATGCATATTGAGGCAACATGACCCGATACTGTACACCCAATTAAATGACACACACACACACACACACACACACACACAGTAGTCAAATTCAATCAACAATGTATAAAATGAAAATCTGAAAGTTGCAATGTGTTTGTGTCACTGCTTTGGTGACCGCACTATGAAACTTCAAGTGCCGTCCAAATCGTCTTGTTTGTGAAGCCATAGAATGTTCATTTGCTTTCTGCCCATGACTTTTACAGCCTTGAGGCTAGTATGGTGTCGATGTTTTTATCCGAGCAGTTGAAGTAACATAAGTGCTCAGTACACAAACTGTATACTACGAGGAGTCATGGAATGAACTATTCTTACATATTCATGATATTAATGCAGAGGGGATTTTGATTCAGCCTTCCAATAGCAAGCCATTGCTTCGATTATATCAAGCTACAACGATTTTAGAGGTAGCTATTATATTTTACAGAGGAACAACAGCCTCTCCTTACATCATGTTCAAGGGCGGAAATCGCTCCCCGAAGGTGGGGGGGGGGGGACATGTTTTTCATCAAGAAGTCGCTGAGCGGGGTGTGTGTGTGTGTGTAGGGGGGGGGGGGTGATGATGATATTTTAGGGGTACAGGACCGAAAATAGTGGGGGACATTTGATATTGTGTCCCCCCCCCCCTTCGAAATGGTGGGGGCGACGCGTCCCCCCCCCCCCCCCCCCCGTCCCCCGGGATTTCCGCCCATTATCATGTTTGTAAAAGATGAAACTGAACAGCGTAATATCATTTCATAAAATTATAAAGCATGACAAAATACGTCATCGCAGCTCGTCTCGTCTCTGGGGCTTATCTTCGTATTTTAAAATGCAAAACTGAATTAGGATTGGAGGTATCATATCTTATTTGCCCGTATAATCACATCACATGACATATATCCCGCGTATATTATTCATCTTATGGAGTCGATTAGATTGTGACGTTCCATATATGTTTTAGGTATAACGCAAAGAACACAATGGTGAATGCAATTATATTTTTTGGTAAACATTTCATTTTCAGAAACAATTGCCCAGATTGTTCCTCCACCACACACCCTTATATAATTTGGGGAAAAGTCGAAAATGTTACAGCGTCCACAACAAACACATTGAATAATGATTTAGAGAAATGGAAGAATCTAATCTAATGTTTACTTGTACTTAGTTTCTAGTTTATGTTATTTATTCATTTATGTAATTTGATGTCTTCACGTTATTGTGCAAATGATACTCTGAATTGTGTTCATGAACCGTTTATGTGTTGCACTGAAATAATGAAACAATAAAAAAAATGGTGACGTTCCATATCGCATTGTCACTGTAAGAGGCTGCAAAAGTACTATAGGCTTCATTTTTAGACGACCCGCCCGAAAGTCAATATGAAATGTTATAGTCCATATAAACGAATTTGCAGTAATTTGTTAAGTTCCTACATTTGATAGGAAGTTCTGACATGATACGCTCCTCTCTATATCATGATGTTAATACAACATTAGGCCTCCAGCAAAAGGTAACCACGCCTTGACCTCTGTGTATGTCATAATGTGCATTTTTATAGAAGTAGCGCACACAAAATCAAATAGAGCTGCCATTCATCCGGTACATCAGGGGTTAACCCCCTCGGGCAAGCCTACCGGCCACCGACGAAAACAATGTGAGAGTGTGCGTGGGCATTGATGAATACTGGATGAGGCGACACCGATTGGGAGGTGATTTAAGAAGAGGGGAACAACCTCTTGATCTACCGGCTTCTTATCTGCTTCTCGGAGCAGGATCGAGAAAAGATTTTCAAGTTTTCCCCTCGAGGGGGGTCCCTATGACGTGTTTGCGTAGTCCCGTTTCAATATCTCGCAATCCCATCTGCAATCGCGCCGTGTCCCAACGTGTGCTGTGTATGTGTCGGCCAATGGACAATTCGTGGTATTTATTTTATTCAATTGAGGTTTGACCTCTAACGTATTAGCGTCCAGGTCATTTTCATTTACATTGTCGATATGACGCCTATCATATTGATCGACATCCTTTGTGATGTTAATTACTATTGTGTAATGAGATACATGTATTAATGGCGTTATCATTTAGTACTGTATGTGGTGTTCTACACAAGAATGATGCATTGTGTTGTGTACTTATATTTGTACGCTGAATTAGAATTTGGATTGATAATCATTATGTGGATATATAGCATTTGTCCTTTTATGGCTTGGAGTTTTATTTTTTCTCTTCATTCATTACTGTATCAACCTACACCACATATCCCTTCCCTCAATATATTCAAGGAATCTATCTGTCTTTGAATAAGATATGAAATATGTGTATCTCTCTGTCTGTCTGTCTGTCTGACTCTCTCTCTCTCTCTCTCTCTCTCTTACACACACATACACATTCAACAATCGCTTTTTGTTTAGATCTCTCCCTTATCCTTCTCTTTCTCTGTCTCTCCGTCTCTCTCTCTCTCTCTCTCTGTCTCTTTCTTTACCTTTCTCTCTTTGTCTCTTTCTTTACCTTTCTCTCTTTGTCTCTCCCCCCCCCCCTCTCTCTCTCTGTCTCTCTCTATGTCTCTACATACACGCACCTGCATTATAATCTCTCACACACTCTCTATATCACTCAGTTCCCCCCCCCCATACACACACACACACACACACACACACACACACACTCTCGTTTTTCTTCTGCAGGCCTGTTCTGCCGCCCCCCCCCCCCATACACACACGCGCGCGCACACACACACACACACACACACATACACACACACACACACACACCCGCACACACACACGCACACACGTACAGCGCCGTTGTCCTCGACCTTCCCGGTGCGGACAGCTCGCTAGTGTTACTGCCAGCTGGTTGACTACCCTAGACCGGCCACATAATTCTGTCATCACCTTCTTATAAAACAGTTTATATATCGCGCTATTTATTCAACTTTGTTGAAGTGTATTGTAACGTATATACCGTATGCATGGTATTATGTGTACTTTTGCAATCATGCTGTATGTATATGAAGTGTTTATGTATACTTAGGTATGTTATATCATACCATGTAAGTTTGTTTTATTATTTTGTGGTATAGATTTGGATATGATCATCATATCTGGCAATGGAAATCGAAGTGTGCTTCTTGAAATGAGGTTTGCATGAAGTATTAATAATGTAACACTGGCAAGATTTTGTTGTTGTTATAGCGTCACATTTTCAGTGTTACCAAAATATAATAGATACTCAAGTGTTCAGCTATAAATGTCAAATAAATCATTTATTATATCTGTATCGTTCCAACTTTTCACCGCCCCCTCCACGTCTATCTATCACCACCCACTCCGTTTCTACCCCTGTCTTATCGTCCTTTAATATTTGATAACATTTAATAAAAATATCTTGATAACCCTTACCCTTATCCACTCGCTTTTCTAATTTTCCTTCCTCATCATATCTCTTCTCCCTTCATTACAGTGTTACAGCCCTTTGTCAAATATCGCGTGGCTTTCTCAGTGAGTATTTACGTCCATATCCTTCACTACGATGTATTTTTTTAAGTATATCATTATATGCTATGTACAGTTAACATTAGTACTCATGACATGTACATCTACTTTATATAAAAAAAAAAAAAAACAATCAGCCTTGCTTGTGTGTCCCTAATGGCCCGGGCAAGCACACTTTCCATGGATACATTTGTTTCACCGATACGCAGGTTTCCATGGTAACCAGGACAACCTTGTTTCTTGCGCCATTCTCCAGGTCTCTCTCTTCCTCAATGTTGTATAACTGCTGCATTCGAGGTGATCTTTTGAGCGTTTCTCGGTGATGACGAGAGTGAGCTTTGTATGACACATGACCTCCATCCTACTTCTCATTGTGGTATTACACCTTGAAGTAATGAAAAAAATAAAAATTGCTCTATGCACATTGTTATACAATATGAGGGGAAAACATAGATACTTTGCTTTCACGTCAGTATATATAATAGCATTTATCACGTTTATAATTATGTGGTTGTGGTCATAATAATTGCTGGTTTGTGGTTATTTGTTAGTTTGTGGTCCGTACTGTTGCAGATAACTGTGTCGGGAAAATGTGTTTGATATGCCGTTGGGGTAACGACATTTCGCTTTTAAAAACTTGCGCAACTATCATGTGCAAACTGTAATCCCTGTCTCTTCTTGTATGTTTATTTCTCTCTGTCTGTATTTCCCTTGAAGATCTTTCCTGCTTCTCTGCTTCTCTAGGTCCCTGTCCTTTTATGTTTCTCTATTTATGGACTATCTATTGGTATTTTCATATATATTTTGTCTTTTCATACATTAATGTTTCCATTCGTATATCTATCTCTCTTTTTACATTGTTTCTAGTAGGTCTCTGAAATGAAATATG